>VYZT01060799.1:0-25682 GCA_013400735.1 Pomatostomus ruficeps | reverse complement strand
TTCCCTGACATTTTAAACTGATATTAAGTTTTCCTTCAAGTAAGGAAAGACCAAACTTGGCATGTTTATTTCTTGGGAAACCTCTGTGTTGCTCATGACCACATAAGAACCTGATAAACATTGTGTTCTCAGTCTGGATTATGTCTAACGAAAAAGATTTTAAAAAAGGTTAATTACCCTGAGTATTCAAGTAAAAAAATTACTCATTCTTTTTCTCCATAATTTTTTCCAGAGAATGGAATAGTCATGGAAATAGTATGGGAGTCTCTTAGCCATGTGGGAATCTTAGAATCATAGTTCACGATACATAACATGTATCAGGAAACTGAGACAAGATCGATGACACAAACTGACTGTTGAATAGTGACCTTATCCCTGTTTGTTCATATAACTGTAGAACAGGGTTTCAAGAAGAGTGACAATGTCATCTCTAATGCTTTGGGCATTACTGAGTTGAATGAAGCTAGGGCAAAATTATTACTTCAGCTTTACTGGAATGGTAGGTATTGGAAAACTTTCCAGACAGCAAATGACTTAACTGAAGTGTTGACTCCAGTCTTAGACCTTGGGATGAATGAAGAAGATAATTTAAAGGCCCATATAAGGAAGTGAAGCTGATATGTCAAATTTTTATATTTATAGTAACTTCAGGTGAAAAAGAGATCATTAAAAAAAAACAGCTCCACGTGTTAAGGAGAACATTCTTTGATAGTGTAATCCTGAATTACTTTGCAGACAGCAGCAGATTTTGAGGGAGATTGACATATTTTATAATTTTGTTCTGTTGAATGTATTTTTTATATTCATTTAGGAGCACTATATTTAGTAAACTCTCAAAAGATTGGTTGCAAATGCTGGCATTACCTTATGCTCCTGAAAAAAAGGGGATATCCGAGACATGAGAGCCTAAATATTGTTTCAATTCTGAAAAAGAGTGGTTGAAAAAGAATTTTCTGGGGTCCAGTGTTTTAGATGGTCGAGTGCCAGCTGTCATACATAAGTGGTAGCCATGATATCATTGCCATTTATGTTTAATAGATTCCACCACCTTAAAGAAACCTCCCTAATACTACTAGATGGCAATGCTGTCAGCTAAAGGAGGAGGTATAGATTTATTACATTGACAAAAAAGATCTTAGGGATGACTTTTCAGGGGAGCATCTGTGAGGGGTAGACTTGTGTCCTGTATGACAGCATGTATGATTACAGGTCTGCCTTGAAAGCCATGAAAGAGCCCTTTCAAGAAAATACAAGATGGCAGACATACAGGAATTTAATGCCAGGTTTGTCTTCAACCACAGAATGTTCTCTCATGGTGTTTGTGGGTCTGCAGATGTGCACTTCTGGCTGGACAGATGTGCCTGATGTTTCTGTTTCTCTCGCATTTCTCTGGGGATATGTCATATTATGCATCACCTCCTTTTCAGTAGCTCTACCCTAGCATGAACTCCTCTGTCATAAGGATTTAGTTGACTGTGAAGCTGTATCTTAAAGTTCCTCAAAATTAAAAATAACTATTTGAGTTTTTTCATAGTCTTTTCAGCTATAATATCCCTATAATTATTAGTACAACTAATAGGATAATGCAATGAGCCAATTCTGCATAGATCAGCACTGTTGTCAGAACTGTTTGTCCCATTATATGTTATCTAATGCGTTTAATCACTAGCCTCCTTTTACTCTAGACATGCTTTGATACATAGCAAACCTAAGGCACCTGTAATGCTCAGATGATTTTATCTCCACAAATGGAGAGTGTCAGCATTTTTAGCTTCATACCTATTTCAGACATGTTTAATCTAGCAGCCTTTTATGGCATCTCACAGTAGAGAAAATCCACATATTAGTAAACCAGAAGTGCCACTCTCTGCTGAAATTAATTTCTGGAGAACTTTGTGAAAATTCAGAATTATTTTATACTTCTTAAAAGTACCTTATGGCAAATCATACAATATTTAATATGAAATCACATGAGAAAAAGAAACAAATTTTGAGAGATGTAAGGTCCAGTAGTATTTCTGTAATTTGAATTAGAATTTGCAAACATTTCTTCAAATCAATAGAAAGGATGGTGTGATTTATCTTATTATAAAGAAGATTACCATAAAAAATCAGTGAAAGCACATCATAATATGATCATTTTTCTGTATGGATTTTGAGGGAGACCTAAGATTAGCTGCTCAGATGTAGATTTCTACATTGTAGATATCTGGAACTAGCCAGTGGAGATAGATCACATATCAAGGCTCTGTTCTTTAATGTGGTTACTGTTTGACTCAAGTAATTATACAGTTAACAAAAAACAGTTGTGGAGCACTAAGGGCCAAACTCCCACCCAGCCGTTTGCTCACTCCCTCTCTTTAGTGGCACAGGAGGAGAGAATAAGATAAGAAAGTTCATGGGCTGAAATAAAGGTAGTGAGATATCTGAACAGTCTCAACTTGGCAGATTTAATTTAATTTCTTGCCAGATAAGATAGATTTGTGTGGTGAGAAAGAAAGACAAACATTAAACCCCCACCTTTCTTCTGCTCTCTCCCAGGCACAGCTTCACTCTACTATTGCCAAATCCTCTCCCCACCTTGAGCAGCACAGGAAGAGACAGGGAGCAGGATGGTTGGAACACAGCAGTTTCTCTCTTCTGCTATCCTACTCTGGTGCAGGCTCTTCCCATTGGGTGCAACTTCTTCAGGAGAAAAACCTGCTCCCATATCAGGTCTCTATGAGTATCATTACCTTTTGGAAATATCCAACTGCTCCTGTGTGCAGTCCTCCACAGGCTGCAGTGATGGTCATCTCCTCCATGTGCTCTTCCAAGGGAATGCCAGCTCTAGCAGTCTCCTTCACATGGTAAAGGGGAGCATCCCCTTCATCAGGGATTTCTTCAGGCTCCCATTCTTTATTTTCTCACATTGATGTTCACAGAACAGTTTCTTAGTTTTGTACTCCCTCCTCTTCTGTCTGTATGGCATTTTCTGAACCGCTTTCCCTGAGATGCCACCATCTTGGTTGAGGGGCCCAGCTGTGCCCTGCAGTGGCTTGGCTGGGGCCAACTGGACCTGGCTCTGTCTGTCACAGACCAGAGATCATCCTCCTACCTCTGACAACCTTGATAGACATGCAAACCCAACACAGTAGTGTGTCTAATATAGCTCATAATAACCTTCACATTAAACAAACATTGAATAATATCTTAGGGAAGTTCAGCTCTGTAGGTAATACAGCAATATTTAAGTAATAATAAACTTATACCAAAGTGTGTCCCACATTTTACAAAAAGCAATAAATATCTAAGACTATAGAGTGATAACTATTTACCTTTGGTTCTCAAGAAAGGGTCACCTCTTAAGATTTGTGTCTGTTTTGTAAAACATGGGCACTTCCAGAAAAGTAGATCTGTTTGAAGAGGCTTATAGAAAGTTAATTATATCAGCAGTCTAAGACTTCACATTCAGAGAAGCAATCAGGCATCAAATTGCTGAATGGTGTTCAAATAAATGACAAGTAAAAATGACATTGGTATGATGGAAAGTCTTAAAGAAATTTCATTAGCAACCTCCGGTGATGATCCAAGGTGAGATGAGATGCTCAGAGCAGTGGGGCTGAAGATAAAGCAGGACACCCTATAGTGAATTAATATTAAAATCTCGAAGTATGGCATACTGCCAGTTTTTCTGAGAGATTTAGTTAATCTAATTAGAAGACAGAAGTGGGAGGACAAATTCTGTGTCTCTGGCTGTCAGCACTGAAATAAGAATGAATATTGAGTAGTAAAATGGCTGTAAACAAATACACTTAACACAAAAATTATAGCCAAATGACACATACTATTCACTACTCTACCAGCAGTGAAACTGCCTTTCTCTTTTTATATGAATTCACCACAACTGAGTAAATAATCTTGATATTTTTGCAATGGACTTAGTGAAAATATATTTTGCATAAAATGTGCAAAGCAAAAATGAGATAAGACAGGCAGATGAGACAAACAAAAGTTAATCATAAATGTTTCTAAATAAATTTAGTGATGGGTTTTTTATACATTTGCTTCAAAGGTTTGGTTTTTTCTTCTCTTATATGAAACAACAAGATCAGGACTACTTCTGAATTCATCATCCCTTTTGAAACAGAATCACCTGGGTTGAAAATCTTTGGATGATTGCCTGAATAAGAAAGTGGAAAGCACTGTCCTAAGGTGTCAGAATAGAGCCTGTAATGAAAATAGAATTTTATTGACTCACGCTTTAGAGGACAAGGCTAACTTTTAATGGTTTTAGGGCCAGTAGTATATAATTAATTCTCAATTATTTAGTGTATATATGTATCCAGTTACAAAATATTACAGGTATTATTTTGGTTTTATTAATATTTTTGCTTTTTTGGAGCTTATGCCAAAAATAAAATCATGTTGCATATAAAAGGGACTTTGCCATCATGGGCTAGGAATAAGCCATAAGTGAGGTTTTTTTACATCTCAACACTTCAGAAACAATCAGCTTCTATAGTCTTAGTCTATTTATTTCTGATATATACAAAGCAGACAACTGTTTTGGTGGCAGAATTAGGAAGGTGACACACCTGCACTAGAGGGAAGACTTAACTAATTTATTTCTCTGCAGTTGGTACACATCTGTGCTCATTAAAATCAAAGCCAAGATTTTCATTTCCTTCAGTTAAGTCAGATCAAATAAAAGCATTTAAATACTGAGATATTCCCATCCTCAAAATTAAATATCTCTGTGATTGCTAGGTGTTACAGAGGGGAAAAGAATCCAAACAATGTCTGTTTTCTGTCACTTATCTGCAAAGTTAACTTTTGTCAGAAATAGTAATAACACTTCCATGTGGATCTTTTAATGTTAAGTAAACATTTAACATTTTCTTAACATATGTTCTAGCAGTACAGTCAATTCCTTTGGTTAATGCTGCGCTACATATATCTAAAGATGCAATGCTTTATTCATTTAGATCCGTCTTAAGAGGTGAAATAAAAAATTATGGCATTCACTGGCTGTCAGATGGTACAGAATATTTTTGTAATAATAAGACTAAATCCTCTAAAAAATCCTAGATTTTCACCAAAGTATCAAGTTAAAAAACAAATAGAACAAAACCAAAGTACTCTAAACAGAAGTGATATCAAAGATTTGATACAGAGACTGAAGAAGGCTTGATACTCTCTTGGATAGTTGTCGTGAATAAATGTTTTAGGTCATACAAAGAATGACCAGCAAAGGTATCAGCAGAAGCAGGTTTAATATAAAAGTGAGAGTGTGACAAAGTTCTTTGGCAAGGTTCACTCTACTACTTACTAGATGGTAAAGGCAAACAGAAAAAAATCAGACTAAAATCTAAAACAAATAAATCTATAATTAAAATCAATGTAAAATGATCAATGTGATTGCTGGGGATAGCAAAAGGGCACAGATGGGAAAGGGTATGTATAGAAAGGAAGGAGGGAGGCCTCCTCTTGAGTTACCAGGTTCAGAGTGGACCCCCTTGACAAACCTAGCCCCAGACTTGATCAACGGTTTAGGCCTAAAGGTTTTAACAGCAGTTAAACATTACTTAATCAGCAGTTAAACAGCACTTAATCCATAGCCTAAGTTAAACAATTTAACAAAAGATTCTATAGAATTTACTATAGCACAGGAGTAACTCACTGATAGCCCTAACTTACTTATAGGGCTAACGTACTTATGAATCTAAGACAGCAACACTCATATCACATATTCTAGCGTATGTTCATGTTTGCACCCACACAGACCCAAAGGAGCATGTGAAGGTATATACTTGTGAAAAATTCCCTTTGAGTTCACTGAAGTGCTCGATTTGGGTGTCTTTGAATCTTCTGAATGGTTGAAGGACTGAGGATATCAATCCAGACTCTGTTGCCACCTTTTGGCAGTGGTCCTCCAAATATAGCAAATTGAGCCTCTGAGAGACGTCCCACTCAGGGGCAGATTGTAGAATTATAGACTGTCCAGGGTCAGAAGAGACCTCAAAGATCATCTAGTTCCAAGCCCCCTGCTTGAACACCTCCAAGGGTGAGACATCCGCAACTTGTTTGGGCAACTTATTCCAGTGCCTCACCTCTCTGACAGCAAAGAACTTCCTCTTAACATCTAATCTAAACCTACTCTCTTTCCATTTGAATCTACTCCCCTTGTCTGCTGTGGTTATGCCACCACAGTAGGATGTAAATTCGGTATCTCTGCTTAAATATGTAAATTGGAAAAAAAAAATTGCAGCTTAGTACTACATATTGCAAAGTGTTGACTAGGGCAGGCAGAAAAATTTTGCAAAATTCCATCAAGTTTCAGGAAACTTGCACCATATTTAATGTCTTTGAGACCTTTACTGATTTCACAAAAGTGGTTAACATTTCTTTTGCTGGTGAGGGGAATGATCACAAAGACATACAAACAGGAGTATGTCATAAATTATGTTTCTGTACGAAATTGGATTAAGAAAAAAAGACTCCAAGATTCTGCTTTAACTATAATTGCAGTAACCTATCATTTCCAGAGAATGAATTTGCCACATCTGCTGGGAAGTAAACAATAAACAAAAAGATCAGGAACAACTCAGAGGAAGAAAACTCTTGAAGTCTCTTTACAGAAAGAGTGACTAATCTTGGTTCCAGGCAGTTTACATTTTTTAGCGGAGATATTTTAGACCTTGGTGCAAAAGATGTTGTTCATGAAATTATCTACTTTTATTGCCTTCTTACAATGAAAGTCATTGTCCATTGTATATTTATAGCTTTATATGGGCAAAAAATTTAACACATTTTGTACATTGATATGAAATTTATTCTTAGCTGAGCTAAAATTTTAAAAACTTAATGCAACAAAACCAGACACCTTGAGTACAGTTATAATAATTTAATAATATAATTTTATACATAAAATAAATATTCAAATGATGCTTTAGGATTTTAGCTTCTATATTTTTCATGTATTTGTAATCCTGTAATATTTTTGGTGTGTGTCTCTGAACTCCATGTGCAGTGTCATTCTGGAATAGGTAAAACTAATATTTACCCTTTTCTCTGGTGCTGCACTCACTCTTACAATGTTTCCAGGGGTCCTAACATGATGACACCCATGTTCCTCAATGGAGAGGTGGTCTGTTGTGCAAAACAGTGATAATGCTTCAACTTATTCCCTGCAGGACTTAGGGCATTTGTGATAATGGTTCCTTTTTCATTGTCCTTGGGTTTTTTTGAGGCTATCCTTCTACTTATTACTGCATTCTAATTCCTTTTCATTTGTTTCCATTTACCCATTAAAAGTTGCACAACCACTTCTTCCAATCTCACTGGACACAATATCTACTATATTTTAGACAATAGCATATAAAGAAACTGCAGCATTTATAAGCATTTGGTACTTCAATTTTATTTCATGTTCTAGAAGATAGAATAAAATATTTCAGAAGTGACATCTGTTTTATGTATTTCTTGCTCTCCCATTATTCTCATCCTGCTGGTCTAATACCCTTTTGGACATGATTTTAATTTCATGATCAAAGAAAAAAATTACAAATAGATATGACCATCATGTTATATAGAATTTAACACAAATGATAGTCTATGAGTTGCAGCTCAAATATGCAGTCTGTCCTATTGAAGTAAAATTCAGAGGTAATGCATATGATGTACTTCATAACATATATGGTGTAGTCCAAAATGAATTATTTAGAATCTTACAGGTTTAAGATACAAAAAAGGTATCACTTTCTGCTGACGAAGATATAAATCATTCTGGCTTTAAAATGTTCCTCTCTATGATCATGCCTCCCATGTACATGAATGAGCAACGACCAATACAGGACCATAATCTTTTGTAGAACAGTTAAGAGAAACTTTTAGCTTTATAGTCTATTAATGACATCTAACAAGTCACTAAAAGTTTCTCTTAGCTGTTGGCAGATATCATTTCTAAATCATGTCTAACCATGCAGCAAAATAATGTAGCAAATATTTCCAGAGAAAGAAGAGACATAATCAACTGTTTTGGGAACAAATACACATTTTCTTATAAGGTGAAGAAAATCTAATGCAATATCAGATTGTCTGTCTGGAGGAAATCTTTAAATAACTGGACAAAGCTTTAGTATATATTTAGATTTTGATAGAAGACTTTATATGAGGACTTCTAGAATTAAATGTTCATACCTTGACTAAAATAGAAACTAAAGGACATATCATGAGGTAGAACAATCATAAACAGTTCAAAAATGCAAAAGTATACAGGAAATATTTTGCATCAGACAAATTATTTTGATAACAATTTTCAGAAATTATGGTATCAAAGTTTTAAGAGCAATGTAGGAAAATTAATTCAAGAAGAGATAGGTCAAGAAAAAAAAAAGAGCTCTCTTCTGATTTATTTTTTTTTGTTTTTATGATGATCATGATGGTGTAGAACAGGTTTTCCTTGCATCATGATCTGGGTTGTTGACCTTTATTTCAATAAACTAAAGGAAAATATATAAGACCTGGTTTTATTTCTTGTTGTCATTGCTTTAGTGCTGCATTTGCACTCTAAAATCTTGAGTATGTGATGGGTTTCTTACAAAACTGTGGAGAAAAATCAATCTCTCATGCCATAGTTGTCTTTTTAGGAGATTGTTAATAAAGACATATATTTATGAAGGTTTGTTATTATTACAATAATACACTGTTTAATATATTCTCCAAGTACTCAATACTACATGGTGGCATGCAATTTGGATTTCCCAAATCCACTGAAAATAAAATAAAATTTAAAACTTCAACAGATTTGGTTATTTGAAGACAGGAGTAAGATTATTTTTAAGATAGAGAATAATGTTTTATCTTTCTTTGTTACCCACTTTTTTTCAATTTTCTAACAAGCTACACATCTGGAAGAAACCAAAAATGCACTAATTATATTCCCACCGTATGCCAGTAATGACCAATATTTTACATTCCATTGAAGTTTGTATGGAAACATTAATGCAAGGTAGAGAAAATAACAAATAACAGTCACATGTCCTTGTTTTGCTTCTTTTGACAGGTTTTCTTATAGACCTAACCAAATGTTTTTACAGACCAAGCAATGTCTTACAGAATAGACAATAATTTCCTACTTTTTGGGATTTTTACAGCTAAAAGGTTAATGAATAGAATTGTGAAATTGTTATTATAACTCAGAGACATGATTTCATAGTTCGCTGTTAATTTGTCATTGACATAAGTGACAACAATACATGGATATCCAAAATTCTAATTTTCTTTCTCTTACTCCATAGGACCAGTGTTTGGACTGAAATCTGTCTGATACCCTTCAAACCAATACTGAACAGGGTTAAAATGTAGAAGATGCCTCTTGTTTCAAAGGCAACAAAAAAAGTCTCTTTGTTTCAAAGAGGCTTTAAATCCAACTGTGTTGGTTTGGGTTGGAATAGATTTAATTTTTTTCTTACGAGATCTTTTCTGCTTCTCATTCTGCTAGTGAGTAGTCTGGGAGTGAAGAAGTTGGGAGGGGACACAGCTGGGACAGCTGACCCCAAATGACCAAGCAATAAAAGCTGGGGGAAATAAGGACAAGGGGAGAATGTTGAGAGTCATGGTGTTTGTTTCTCCAGTTATGCATGATGGAGCCCTGCTTTCCTGGAGATGGCTGAACACCTACCTGCCCACAGGAAACAGTGAATTAATTCCATGTTTTGTTTTACTACCATGTGCCAATTGTTGCTCTGCCTGTTAAATTTTCTTTATGTCAACCCATGAGTTTTCATACATTTGCCCCTCCTTCTACTGATAACTCTCATAGCTTTTTATATAGAGATATCTCTAGCTTTGCAAGCTGAAGTATTTTCTTTATTGTGGTTTTCATGAGTAACACAGGCAGTATGATTCTGCAATCTGTAGATGAACTACAAAGGGCTGGCCTGAAATGAATATATGCTATGTACTGCAAGTCCTTTAACCTTGACACTGTACACTTAAAGAACCCAGTATTTTTTATTGGAAGAAAAAATAATGGAAGTGAAAACAAAAATAAATTGCACATGGAAGTTAAGGAGAGTAAAATAGAGGATGATGATGAGGACATTTTTCATGCATAAGACTTCTTATGTTGGGTAGTAGCTAGTAACTGTAAAATACAAAATGCAATGGTATATCTTGTGAGAGATGATTTTCTGCTGAATTCCTGTTTACTTCAGATGAGTCTGTTCTAATTTACTGTTCATAACTAATTCAGTCTTAAGCCATCTTTTTTCTCTCTCCCTTTGTAACTTGGGGGTTTCTACATACCTAATCATAAATCTAGTCATAGTCTAATAATGTTGCCAGCAGCTGCTAAAAGCTTTGTTCAGGGTGCTCACATTAAATTCACTTATTAGTAGCACTTGAAAATGCAGGTCAGCCTTTTTTTTTTTTTTTCCCCTTTTATGTATATCTGTGTATATGGAGATTTTGAGTGTTTATGTAGAGGAAAGAGATATAAAACAGATACAATAGCCATGTCTCTTTTTCTGTGTAAACAGTTCCAGATGATCTCACATTCCCAGTTTATATGTTTTCATTAGCACTTCCACTTGTGACAAGAGAACTGCTTTATGTTTTACAAATTTAGACTAAGAGTGTTCACACTTGTCTTGTCATCTAGTTGAAATGAAATATGGAAAAGTGCTAAGAGATGCTATATTGGATTTATTGGACAGCTATGAAAGCCCAGTGCTGTCTTTGTGTGTAAACAGCAGCTTCTGGAAGGGAAACACTTACATTGAATATTTCTTTCCTTTGTGTGCTGGTGAAGAGAATCTCCTCTATATGGGAGAATTTATAACCAGTGGGATGTCAATTCTCATTTATACTGAGAAAAAGTATTCTTTTCATTCCCACAAAAGCTTCCACAGAATCGTCATTAATTAGTACTTCTGTGCAGCAGTGAAATTCCATCCTCCTGTCTGTGAAGTCCATTGCTGGGAACTTTAGAGACTTAGTAGTTGTAGTGGTAAGTTTCCACCTTGTCTGAGATGAAGTTAGGAAGTGACTGAATATTAATATTAATATTATCTACCTATAATTTCTTTGGCTTGCAGAAAATCTAAAGGGGGTCAAAGATTCTTTACACAATTTTGCATACAATGTGGCATAAAACATGAATTGAAAACAAGGTAAGGCAGAAGTAAAGACATAGAGCTCTTAGACAGAGGCTGAAAAAAACAAAATAAGACAAAAGACAGGAAATTTTGAACATTTTATATAGGGAGAATGATGTATAGTCTGGTGACTAAGATGGGAGTCTAGGATTCACTGCTTCAGTCTCAATACCCAAATACCTCATTACCTCTGGCCTAGAAATGTCTTTCATACAACACCTTTCTTCTCTGTATCCCTGAAGGACTGTGAAATAACCAATCTCTTGGTTTCACCAGCTTTGTTGTCATCCTATGGATGCCATTGAATGCCTTAAGATATTTTCTGAGTTGTGTGTCCCAGAACTGCACACAGCACTCAAGGTGAGGTTGCAGCAACATTGTAAACAGCAAGAAAATCACTTTTTGACTGGCAGGTGATACTGTGTTTGATGCACCCTGGTATAAATATATACTACACATACAGATAGATATTATAGGATATTTATCCTATTTATACACTACATACCTACCATATCTATTATTATCTATACTATACATACTGTCTCTATACTAGTTACACATTATGTACTATTCTACAAGCCACACTGGGAGAAGGACTGGCTTATAGTCAGGGCTCAAAATGTAGGGAACCGGACTATACCTGACTGGCAACTGGTCAGCAGCAACATTCCTCAGGGTTCAGTTCTAGGGCTAGCTCTCTGTAGGATTTTTATCAATGATCTGGATGAAGGAGTTAAATGCACCATTAAAAAGTTTGCTGCTGATATTGGGTATTGTCCCTGCACATGGTGGGGGCCATAGGAACTGGATGGTATTTTGGGTCCCATCCATGACTTTCTCACAGGACGAAATGTCTTGCAGAGGGATTTAGATGTATTGGAGCATTGGACAATTAATAGTGGGACGAAATTTAACAAATTGAAATGCTATCCAACTTCACCTAGGATGGTCTCATGCCAGGCACAAGTACAAACTGGGAGAGAAATGGCTGGAGAGCAGCATGACAGAAAGGGGTGTGGCAGGTTCTGTGTGGGCCAGATGTGTGCCCTGGTAGCCAGGAGCACAATCCCCATCCTGAGATGCAGCAAAGACAGTGTAACGATCCAGTCTATTCAGCGGGCCCAGAGAACGGCCACTACAGTGGTCAGAGCTCCTGAACACCTCTTTTATGAAGAAACGTTGAGAGGGTTGGGGCTGTTTAGAACAGAGAAGAGAAGGCTCTTGAAAGGTCTGATTGCTGCCTTTCAATAGTCAAAGGGAACTTACAAGAAAGGCAGATAGAGACTTTCCAGAAAGGCCTGTAGTGTCAGTGGAAAGGGCAATGCTTTTAAACTTTAGGAGGGTAGGTTTGGATTGGATGTAAGGAAGAAATGCTTTACAAGAAAGGTGGTGAGACATTGGAACAGGTGGTCCAGAGAAATTGTGGATCCTCCATCAGTGAAAGTGTTCACAGTCATGTTGGATTGAGCAACCTGACCCAGTGAAAACCACCAGGGCAATGCAGTTGAACCAGATAATCTTTAATGGTCCCTTCCTACGCAAATGATTCTAAGGCTCAGGGATATCCTTAATACCAATGTGAAAAAGTTGTTTGACATTTGTCTGGAGCTTTCAGATCAGTTTTATTTATACTTCACAGGAAAAAAAAAAGAGAAATTATATGAGATATGAGGGAAATTTTACCATGTGAACTGATAATTATGTTCTGCCTTTATATCATTTATGTCAATAATTGAATTGAGAACATTCGATGGAAGAAATCATATCTATATGTATGTATAATTCTCATTAGAGATTGGTCTCAGATGGGGACCATAGTTCATATAAATTCATCGTGGTGTTGTTATGAGGAAAATGACTGGGAAAATTCTAATACCTTCAGCATTCTGAGACTTCAAATGAGTTAAAGATGAAACCTGAACTTTTCAAGCTATGAAAAGGCAGGTGTTAACCTTTCCTGAGTCCTTTTCCAGCCACCTGCCTGTCTCAGTACAAAAACCAACACAAAAATGTAACACACTTTCATATCAATAGAAAGCCTTTATAAAGATTAAAGCTTTGCATTATCTTTCCCTTATAAAAAAAAAAATCTTTTTTTCCCTCAGTGAGATCTTTTATAACTGATTTCTATTGTGTGTTAGATTTTTTTAATGGCTGTGATTCAGGTTATGGTTTCTTCCAATACTCCCCTCCCCCATATAAGAAGCAAAACTCGTTAAAATTAAATAGAGGTGGCTACAAGCTGACATCTGTGTCAAGGTGAAGAACAAGGACAAATTTTCCATGACTCTGCTTTAAGAATAGAAGGGCTGTTTTTTCCCTGGAATTCTGAAAGTAGTCTAAAAGCTTACACATGTAGCCTTTCTTTCCAAATGAAAGATGAAAGTGCTGCAGGAAACAGAATCAATGTCCTGTAAAAGAATAAATAAATGAATAAATAGGTTCTTATTTGGGAAAATATTCAAGACAAAAACTAGAACTCTATACACATCCTCTAAGATTTAATGTTTGATAGTATACTCCATATCATACTGGTATTTTTATACATATATTGTTTACTTTTAAGTAGATGTTTTTGCTAGAAATTAAATACCTTTGTGCTAAGTGCTTGTACCTAAGTGCTGCAAGCATAAATGCTGCCTAGAAATAGAAGTTATTCTTTGTCATCTGAATAGAAAACTTTACATTTACACTTTAAAGGCAGGCTGGCAAGTGCAATACTCTATAGGAGTACCATGATTGGGTCATATCTTCTTCTTCAGAGTGGAAATACACAATGTTGCGGTGTGCTGTTGGCCAGGTTTCNAATCCTATACAAAGCCCGCCAAATTCAAACCCAACACTTCTCCCCTATAGGATGTTGTACCCTCCCCTGCCCCCTCATGTTAGTATACATGTGACTGTAACCCCCCGTGCCAGTGCTTCCCTGGCACAACACCGGTGCCAAATAAACCATCTGGGAACGCCCCTCCGCTTCGTCTCTCCTTCAGCGCGCCTGTAGCATCGGTGGGTTGGGTGAAATCTCCCTGAAGCTTCGCCAGCCCTCCTGTGCCTTCGGAGCAGCCTGGCCAGCCCCTGGAACCGTGAGCAGTTAGGCGGTGCCCCCACCGGAGGCATTGCAGCAACACAAGGTACTATATGAATCACAACAGATGAAGTTGCAATTAAAAAAGCTATTTTTCAGTAACAAAACATTACAGACATTTAAAAGACAAAGACTTTTTTGACTGTAAGGTATTAGAAAATAGTATTTTAGATGAGTACTATTTTGCTGAATTTTGAAGCTAAGGTTGGAATAAAGATAATTTAATCAAATGTCTACTACATACAGGCAGTCACATCTAATGTAAGATAGAATATAGAATATACTGTTTCAAATTTATGCTAATCATAATTGTATTGATATTTTCTTTAGTGAAAAGTACATATCTGCAATGATTTTTCCTATATAATCTTTCATCCAGAAGGTAATCTTTAAGAGCATGAAAATGAATCCTGGGGGAGTTTTTTACCCAGAGTGTGGCTGAGCACTGGAACAGGCTCCCCACGGAAGAGATCATAGCCGAAAGCCTGACAGAGTACAAGAGGCATTTGGACAATACTGGCAGGCACAAGGTGTCTTGGGGTGTCCTGTGCAGGGCCAGGAGTTGGACTCTATGGTCTTGATGGGTCTTTTCCAACTCAGCATGTTCTATGACTCTATGATCACTCCAAACACATTAAAGATAAAAGACAGCTCTCTTTGACAGGATGTTACAACAACACATCTTCATTTCTAGCAGATATGACAGGGGAACGTTGAAAGAACTATTTGTCAAACAGAATTTTGGGAATAATTTTTATTTCCTTTAAACAAAAACAATTCCTAAGGAAAAAATAACTTTATATAGGAAAGTCTTTCTTTTTTATTAAAACAGAGACTGAAAATTAGTCATTAACATCTTTCATTAGACCACATCAGCTTGTGTTCCTTAAGTTTTCTTAGGATAGATTATCTAGACAGGTACTTCTCTCAATAGATACCATTTAGATGTGACAGCCATGAATCTCCTTAAGAATCACTGAAATATAGACCTCGGCTATAACTATAAATGAGAGGAAAAGAGAGTTGGGATGACAAATTCATTGCTGCTTCATAGTTAAATTTGAAAACTGAAGTGTAAGAAACTTTCTTCTTAATTAAAACCATTTTTTACTGACATTTAAATTTATTTATTAATTAATTTTCATTATTTTCACAAGAAAAGTAGCATTTGAAGAAATATTATATCTTTGAATACTTACAGACTGCTTTTGCCATGCAAATAAAATCTTGTTTTTGTATGCATTTACCAACACTTATTTTAACAGGGAAAAAACCCACAACTGCATTATTTGTTTTCTTTGGCCACATTTGACACCTCAAAATCTGGCATCAAATATAGTCAAGTCACCTCTGGATTTCATTACATTAATGTAAGAAGACAGAGTGCAATCATTCTGGCAATATTAGACACCTTTTTTCCACGACTAGAAAATCTACCATCCAAATATGTCTTTCTCTTTTCATTGTCTGTGAGGAAGCCTCTGGCAATCATCTTAGAAGAAGACATTCAGCTTTCAGTGTTCTAAAATTAGGGTAGATGAAACCTTTCCCAAGCACCCTTCTGAGGTCACCCTACTAGATGTTGAATAGACTTAGTCCTGATTTAGAAAGTCAAATGACATCAAACCTTTGGTTTAGATTCTTACAAGGTACATCAAACGTTATTCCCGGATCTCATTACGTGCTTGTATTTGTTTCAGATGCACTCTTATTTTTCATTCAAGTTTTTACTTTGTGTGCTTAAATAGAAAAAATAGTTAGCCAATGAATAGTGATATTTTCTGTTAAAAAAAATAAAATTACAATAATAAAGTAAAAAACAAACAACAAGCAAATAACAAGTGAAGAAAAAAAAAACCTCCCCCCCAAAATCACTTAACCAAAAGGAATTGTTTTGATAATATGATATTGTTCTAGACTATGTCTAATTAGACAGGTATTTTGTTTTGCTTTTAAATACAAGTCTTCTTTAATTAAGAATCTTCTGGTGTAGGAGACATATTTCTTTTAACATTGTAATATTTCTAAACAAGTATCTCTTAAAACAAATTTCTTTTAAAATAAGATTTTTGGGTTTTTTAATAGCAACACCAAATCAGTGTGGCATACAAGCAAAGTGTAAGCTGTATGCATTACAAAGTATCTTGGTGAATTGGCATCTAATGATGGTAATTATTAACACTGTTACCCTTATCACTCTAGTGCATGGGCTTCATGCCAGTTGTCTTTATGTACTGCAGGGCCTTCATTCCGCAAATTGAAAAGGATTCTAAAAAGCGTTTATGCATTTATTTCCTGATCTCACTATCCTCAGTTAATCATTACCAGATGTATTGAACTTGACATAAATCACATTAAACTTAAAAATATTTAACATTTCAAAATATAATGCTCAAGAATATGTACCATAATCAGTTTAAAATTACTTATTGTTTAACTCAGTCACATTAACATGCCTTCTATGCATTCCTGGAGGAAATAAACTAGATACATAGTTTAAGGTAAGAATACCAGACTAGAAAGAGAAACAGAAGTCTGTTTTAGACTTCTAAGATGAGAGACAGTCACTCAATATTTTGCACTCAAACTATTGTCAATAATAATGCTGACAGTGTTATCCAAACTATACCATAGTAACAGCAAAAATAGAAAATATCCTATCTATAACTTCATAGATTATACAGGTTAAATACTCTCAGGCAAAAGATAGATTTCAACAAAATATGCATCCAAATACTCACTTCAAGCATTAAATTATAAAGGACAAGAAGATTAAATATATCATAACTTCTGAGGAATTTCTCTGTGTGTGATAAAGGCCCTTAATGTCAGGAGATGTATCGTGAATCCAAAATGGAGAGAGAAGCTTTTTTCCAGACCAGGATAAAGTGCCTTTCTTTAAGAAATGAAGTGTAAGACCTGTGGCTCTTCTTGGCATTCTCTTCTAGCAAATTATTTCTACTTAGTTCAGCAGCCTGGCTTCATGGATTGCTATAGGTCTGTAACACTCAAGCATTTCAATGTGGCTTGGGCACTGAGAACAGCGTACGTATTCTACTCCATGACAAAATACATGAAAGAACTAGAAATTTCCACATCAGGCATTTTCAGACTTACCTCCAAACCCAAATGCTTTATTATCTAAAGGCCAAGAGTTTCTTATCGGTTCTGTGTAGCCTACTTGTTACCAAATCAGAGAAAATACCACTCTGCTTGGCTGTTCTGGTTTCTAGTATTTTAAATGTACAACTAGATAATTAATGAAAGGTTGTTGGTTTTTTTTTTTCTTAGAAAGAAAACAGGAACTCAGAAACCTAATATGGTTTCAAAGTTGTAACAGTTACAAAACACTAATGAACTATATTTTTTTTGTATTGGTATAGTTCTTTATTTGTTCATTTGTTAGTTTTGTTTTGTTTTTTTTCTGTAGTAGTGTAATCTGGAATGGTGACTCATCATGGAATAGAATAAAATTGAATTCAGCTTCTGAATCTGCTAAACCCAGTAGTTCTTGTGTTTTAAACATGCTCATTCAGAGCAGACATGCCAGAAAGGCAGGTTTTAATCTGATATATATCCCTATAACACCACTGTATGATTATTTTTGTCTATTTCGAAAGTGCTATATGGATACCCATGGAAAACAAGATTCTTCACTCAACTCTCATACGTGAAGGATTTATGCAGAGATACATTCCAGTACAAACTTGAATCTAGCACTTGTGTAACTCGCAGTTATGTCTTTGGGGTTTTTAGATTTAAGCTGTGGTCTGTGTGGTGGGTTGACCTTGGAGGGATGCCAGATCTTCACCCAGCCCCTCACACCCACTCAGCTGTTCTCTTACTCCCCCTCCTCAACAGGATAGGCAGAGAAAATAAGATGAAAAAGCTCATGGATCAAGATAAAGACACAGTTTGTGTGGTGCGAGGGAATCGGGAGTCCGGGGTTGCAGTCAGTCCGTAACAGTTCATTTTTGATGCTCTCTCCTCATCCTGAAATTGGGAAGTGCAGTAACCGCACCAAAGCTGTAATTAATTCTTTTTCATTAAAGAATGTCAGTGTCATGGCCTTGGACAAAAAATATGTTTTCTTTCTGCCTCCAGGTAGTTATATTAAATCTACATAATTTTATGTGAATTTTCAGTGTCTCTGTGGGCACATAACAATGATTGCCAGTTTTCCATCATATCATTGTAGTTTTTGTTAAAAAAAAAATGAAACTTTCTGTAGTAAAATAAGCTAGGTAAAGTCTCCGTAAGGTTTGAACATGTTTATATGAGTTTGATTAAATCACCTCTATTAATGGCTTCTCATTAAAGCTGCTTTAACAAAAAATTTCAACTTTTAAATTCAATGTAACAAATAAGAGTTTTTTGAGCTAAATGCTCTCATCTTGAAAACAGAAAGCAGATATGCTCCAAGGCTGGACTGTAATTTGCCTTACTTTTCCAGCTATAACCACTCAGGGCAAGACTGTCAATGTCAATGAAACACTTCTAGGGTAAGGAATTGATCTGGTTAACTTTAATTGGTTCACAATCTGATTTATTTTGTCTGCCGTACCACAGATTATTTGAGGAGCTGGTAGTACAGAAGAAACCAAGAAGGATTTACACCTAGCTTTAAGCAGGAAAAAATTTCAGTTATATATGAAATATTCTTTTGGCTAAATGCTTCAGAGTTTCTGTTGCATTTTCGTTTAAAAGTATTGCTTATTTTCACTTCCTGTAGTTAATATTTTTATTATTATTACGAAATTATTTTTATGCAGAACAGGAAATTTTTATGTGCATGTTGACAATAATAGCATCATTTATTTTTTGTATCATTTACTTTTTTTATCTTTATTTTTTGCCTCTGTTGTGGCTACCAGCAGTAAATTTCTGGACATGCAGTGTTGTCAGAACAAGGCAATACCTGTCTTTCAAACCAGACACAGCTTTCACTGACACTGGACAGATCAAGATCGAGTCTTAACAGCTCAGCCAAGGCCAAAAACATAGACATAATCTGAGTTCAGCAGGCTTTGGATCAGGCTCAAATGCCCATGTTTTTTCATCTTCATTTTCCTCAGGCAAGCAAGTCCTTGCTTGCAAGAAAGTCATCTGGTCCTGTAGTGTAGGAGATGGCTGTGGGAGATCAAAATGTGAGGAGCCCAGGCTGGTGCAGAAATGTCTTCGGATGCCCAGGAAGCCCTGGGGCAGCACAGCACAGCTCTACCAGTCTCTCATGCGAAGAAGTTAAAGCAGCTCAGGGCAGTTGCTGAGCAGTGGTTAGAAAGAAGTACAATTGAATCTTCTCTATTTCTCATGAATCAGAAAAACAGATGTTCATTTAGACTATGTGCAGGAGAAGACTGTACTGGATGCCGTTTTAATTGTACATTTTGCAGGTTTATCTGAAATACATTTTTTTTTTTTAATGTGGACTTCCCTAACATTGACAAACCTTAGCAGTTTGTACCATTATTAAGGAGTTTATAGTTAATCAGTAGCAAAGGTACGAATATAACAACAATCTGACAGCAAATATTTTTATTGTGGTATAGTCACTAAATGCACTACTAAATTTTCCAAAAAAAATCATATAGAACTTGCTGTTTAAGAGTCTTGTTAACAACTCAAATCAGGTTCAACCAAAGATCAGTTAAGTTTTAAAGAGAATTTTACTACTGTTTTTGGGCAATTTCTGTGTTTTATACATGTATTTTGAAATAACAGAAAGTAGAGAAAAAATGAAAGCACTTAAATTAAACAGGAAGTAAGTACCTAAATCTAAAATTTTAATGCCTGCTCATCTGTCACTGAAGTGAAAGGAGTTTATACTAAAGCAGAATTTTCAGATAGTATTATTAAACATTTCCAAGTTAGAAATCCTGAACATCATAGCATCTGCCCAATTGTTCATAAAAAAACCCAGTTTAAGAAATAATACAACACACAAAATGTAGTTGAGCCACCTGTATGCTTCTACAATGCTTTTGATGAAAGATTGTGAAATGCCTTTAAACAAACCTGACAGGCTGAAGTATCTTTTTCTACTATGAAAATCTGCACTTCAACTTCCCTACATGCATGAAGGATTGTAAATGTCCTTTTCTCATTCTCCTGACAGTCACTTAAGCACTGAACTGGAGGCTGTCAGGTAAAATAAAGGGTAGTAATATTTTTATAGAAATATAGAATGGTTTGTGTTGGAAGGCGCCTTAAAGGTCATCCAGTTCCAAGCCTTCTGCAGTGGGCAGGAACACCTTTCATAGATCAGGTTGCTCAGAGCGTCACCCAATGTGGCCTTGAACATCTCCAGGGATAGGGCATCACTTCTCTGGGCAACCTGTTCCACTGTCTCACCACTCTCACATTAAAGATTTTCTTCTAATATCTAATCTAAATATGCTTTCAGTTTGAATCCATTCACCCTTGTCCAATAATCTTGCAAAAAATACCTCTTCACNTTAAAGGTCATCCAGTTCCAAGCCTTCTGCAGTGGGCAGGAACACCTTTCATAGATCAGGTTGCTCAGAGCGTCACCCAATGTGGCCTTGAACATCTCCAGGGATAGGGCATCACTTCTCTGGGCAACCTGTTCCACTGTCTCACCACTCTCACATTAAAGATTTTCTTCTAATATCTAATCTAAATATGCTTTCAGTTTGAATCCATTCACCCTTGTCCAATAATCTTGCAAAAAATACCTCTTCACCTTTCTTATAGGCTCCCTTCAGGTACGTTATGGCTGGAACTAAGTTACTCCTAAGCCTTCTCTTTTCCAGGCTGAACACGTCCAATTCTCTCAGCCTTATCTTTAAATAACTTGTGTTAGCAGATTATATCAAGATTTAATGGGCCAAGAAAAGGAAGTTTTTTTAGCTTAGAGTTGTGACATTTAAGCAGAGATGAAAAAATCTTGATTTACTATCCCTATTCCACTAATTCATTATATTGGTTCTATTTTCCAACGAATTTTAATGCAAACAATTTAGCAAAGAAATAAAACCTATTTCCTTCAGTGCTCTTTCCCAAAACCCGTACTGGATTTTGAATTTTATCTTCTTGATCAGATAAAATTAATTTTAAATCTTAAAATTATTTACTCCTTAATAGCAGGAAGAGAATAAATTGTGCTAGAATCTGAATTTGGAGTTATGATATTTCTATAAAGATAGAAAATGTGTGTGTAAAGCAAGTAAGACATATTTAGCATTGATTTTCTGTGACATAGATGAGACTGAAGTGAGCAAATTGTTTTCAAATCATAGCAGTAGTTTTTGAAAGAGTGGCTTCACATGTCTATTTTCAATAGCAATCTCCAATGTGGCATCATATGTAAGACCCTGGGCTTCTCAGCACTTTGCTACATCAATGTTCTGGTAACTCTAGACGCCACTTTGAAGACTTTTCCTATTGTGCACTGTGTAGGAGCCTTTGGTTTCTAACACAGGGTCCTCAATCCCCTTTATAGTTGTCTCTGAGCACAGAGACACCCAGGCTCCTTTTCACATCTACTTGTTTACATGTGCTGTACAAACACACGTAATTGCCACAGTATATGCTCAGGAGCTGGATACAGCTGAGTGGTGGGACAAAAATGGTAAAGTTCATTTCAGTTCATTTAGAAATAGGCTTTCAAAACACAGGCATAGTGTGTAGGTGTAACTCATTTCACTGTTCAAGAATGTGCTAGAGGGCTCATCACTCTTCACTGACTTTGAAAAATATCCAGCAAAGTTTATGTAGGCTAAAAAGCTAACTTGTAAAGAGTTAATCCATTCTAAATTATGCCTCCATATCCACAAGATGATTAAGCCTTACCATTAAAGTCAGTCAGCAAAGAACTCAACCTTGTCATGGTTTGGCCTTTGCATCTTTTAAAACTGAGTCCAGAGCAGAAATTTTCTGAATACATTAATTCAATTTCAAATACACAATTTCAATCTATAATTAGTCTTTTTTTCTATATTATTAAATCATCCAGTGATTGTTAAAGCAGAATGGCCTCTGGTTTTTTGAGGCCCATTAGGCAGGTCACATCATGTAACTGTAAAAGAAAAATGGTCTAGTCATGCCTACCACTAAAGAAATATTCGATATAATGTGTTATGCATTTTCTTCAAGCTCACCAGTGAAAGGTACAACATGAAAGCCTGGAAATTATTAGAATGAGATTCCTGTGAGGGAATTTTTTTACATGCTGCCCACAACAAAAAATACAATATTGAAGTGAAAATTAAATGCCTATAATGATCATTAACTACCATAATCCATGTATATTTTACCTTTGTTCATTCATTTGAATGCAAATTCAGGTTATTGTACAGATTCAGAACTTTAGTTCAAATTTAGGTGGCTGTTTTCTGAAATATGCATAATGTAATTTTAGCCAGTATGAAGAAAATCAGAAATCTTTCTCATTTAGCTTCTTTTTGCTCTGTTCTGTTCTTAATCTTAACACTGATCAAACAGGAAGTTTTTACTAGTAACTTCACTGAGGATTCCAAAACTTTAAATATAGCTCCTCACAAAACTTGTAACATTCAAAAGATTCGTTTATATATGTCATGGAATACATGCTAATTCAGCATTATATTATACATATTATTTATGTAAAATTTAAACGTGTAAATTAACTGTATTGTGGTGCAATAGCCATAGTAATTCCTAATGTCTATAGCAAAACTATTGAAAATGTCATTATTGTGCATGTATATGTAAACCTATAATGAATAGAATCTTTCCAGAACTAAAATACAGTCTTTACTTCTAAACCAGAACCAGCATTCCTGTGAATCCTGGGGAGAAAAATGCATCACTTTCCATCAGTTAATAAGGTGGGACATGTGGTTAAATTTTTTTGCATATTCCACAGAATAAGAAAGACATTTACTTTTAATACAGGCATCTATGTCTTAGCACAGATAACTTTGTTGATGCTGACAGTTGTTCTGTAGGCTAGAATCATTCAGAAAATCTTAAGCATGCATTTGACAGCAAATGCTTATGTAAAAAGATTTAAATAAGATGACAAAACCTATTTAGCAATACTAATGTCTCTGAAATAATGGAACAACTGTTTCTAAATTATATAATTCAGGAGACAGATTGTGTCTGTACAGGCAGAACAACTGCAACACAGAAAGCATGTTATGAACCAGAATATATCAATACAAGCAGGTGAGAGCCTAGCAGATATTCCCATATTCTGTGGGAAGCTATTTGTCCTGACTGCATTGGGAACCATATTGACTAGAATATCCTGTTACAGAGGTTATGAATATAGGAAAGATGAAGCATACAGACAGAGAGAAAGCAGTAGATGTAGTGCATCATTTATCCTCATTTTAGTTAGTTTTTAAATGTTAACGAAAATGTAACGTTGTTTGAAGAATATATTTTCATTAAAATAGGCAAATATAATCAATGAAGAGACTAAAACTCAAATAATCTGAAAAAATTCAGCTGATCCAAAAGACATGTAATACTAAAATTAAATTCAAGCCATTCAAGCCACTGGCCAGAGCAATAATTTAAAGCTGAACTGTTCGCTCTTGCTTTACCTCAATTCTTTTCTGCTTCCTCCACAACAGCCTGGAGGATATACTGATCTTCAACCTAAACAAGCCCAAGTCATTGCATCTTTCTTTCTGGACCAGTTCTTTAGGCTTTCTGCAATTATTCCTCATCTTTCCTGAAGAAGGGTGTAAATTTTGTGAGCTTTATCATGAAAAATTCTAAACAGTGATCTTCTCCACACTTGCTGCTGAGCTTGTTCTATGGGCAGAAGTTGAAATTCTTTGTACCAGGGAAAGAGGAAGTCTGTAACTAGTAACCTAACAGTGAAGACGTGCAGCCTTGAGAGCTGTCAAAGGCTACTTCACGGTCAGGGGATAATCGGAAAATTCAGGCAAGAGAGGCTAGAGGGACGTATCACGTTAAGGTAAGCACCTACATTTGATCAACAGACTAGTCTCTGGGCTCCAAGGGATTTCTTACCAAGCTCCTCACTGACCTTGAGGGATGGTTAGACAACTACATCTAGACACTTAAATTAGTGTCTCTCTAGTCTAACGCTGCATCAATTTTCATTCATTATAAAAAAAAATTAAAAATTATTGAGCCATGGGAAACCAGTAGAAGAGAAACAGATGAAGGAGGAACATCCACTTAAAATTACTTTTTTTAGAATACTCTGTGACCATAAAACTGTCAAGAATTTTATATATTTCTACAATCTTTAAATTACAGAAAATTGAAGAACAAAACATACATGCTATTTCTGACTATTCAACATACATGTTATTGTGGAGAATTAGTGCAGTATTTCCCTTGTTAATAGTATCATCCCCAAGTGAATTTACCAGAAACACCACTCAGCATGTATGACCATTTATGTGTATCTGGTGGGAGTGTGTGTCCATAGAATGGAATATCATACATGTTTTCTTTCAAAGTTTTACGTCATCTCCACTGGCACTATTTTGTGACATTCAGAACTGAATGTACTTGCAAATTCCTGTAGATAAAGAATAAATAGTTTCTTTGTCAACTGACATGCACAGAATCAAAAAATTTTAAAGACTGGAGGTTTTTGGGTCAAATTTTATGTTGTAATAGATATATCTAGTGCTTGCTTTGCAAATATTTTATACAACTATTATTGTTGATGTCTACTGTCCCTTATTCTGACTTCCAAGTCATCTGATCTGGATAAGAAGATAAAATAAATACACCTTATTATGATTTTTTTCTCTTGTATAAAAAAAAGATTTTGTTTCTTCAAGTCTTACATCTGGTGAAGTCTCGAGGAAGGAGCTTGGAATTCTGATAGATATGAGAAAAGTAAAAACAATGAAAGATTTTAAGGCTGAATGCATATAGATCAAATAACACTGCATAATATTGTGAAATATCTCAGAGTGCTTTTCAAAGTTACACATTTTGCCTACTGAAGCATGGACAATGCTCTGAGGTGTGGTGTGGACATCCCTGCATTGTGCACTGCAGCCCACCTTCAGCCACTGAAGCATTAGTAACTTTGTGGTTATTGGCTTACAAACCCTAGGTTTTAATCTGTGTTTTCACTTAGAGGACAATTTCAGATAATTTAATAGAAACATATAAAGCTTCATGTATCAATGACTATGTGATGATTTGCCCATGGATCAGCCAAGGCTTTAAGAGCATGTACATTCACTTGATGTAGTTTTTTAATTTCAGTTTTGGCTGGCTTACATTTCCTCACCATCCTTTGCCAGGGAACTGTTCTGAAAAGTAAGAAATATATTCCTGCACCAGAAGACGGAAATAGGTCCCTTATACATTTTTCCTATCTGTGTGGCCTCACCTTCCTGTGTTTGGTTTTGTGCTTTTGCTTCTAAACCTTGCCTGAATTAGTCAAAACAATTACAAAATTGTAAGCATAAATGCATGATTTGCCTGTTAGGCAAATATGATAGATT
>VYZT01060796.1:245-33029 GCA_013400735.1 Pomatostomus ruficeps | reverse complement strand
AACAGAACCGGGATCTAAGTTCTTAGTTTTACAGATGTCCCTATAATGATAGTCTGTGAGGTGTACTGAGAAATTTTGATATCTTCAATGATTTCTGAGTTTTTAGGGAGGCAGAGAATCTTATTAATCTGTGTAACAGGGGAATAGTTTGATAAGGGCCTCTGCCGCCTTCTTTTGGTAAATTCAACCTCATTCTTTCATGGAAAAATCTGAAGAAATTTTAGTAGTCATTTCATGACAAAAACCCACAAAAATCTTGTAAGAAAAAATTCTAACAGTCTTTGTCAAGTGTGAGGAATTGGCACATATTCATCAAAACCATACTGGATTATATATTTTTATATTCTGATATGTACATTGAATATGATGGGTGGTGACTGAAAACTTTGTGGCAATAACATCCAATGTGTGCTATGTTCTTTGCAATTAGAATTTCCATAAATTTTGTACAACAGAGTTTGTTTTATAGATGTCAAGTATGTTGCATTAATCCCTTGGAACATTAATTAGAATATATTTAGTAACTGGTAAAGAAAATGAAGAGTCAGTATTCTCAGAATAGTTTGAGTTTAATTTTATATTCAAATATTGGATTATTGCTTAAAATGTTGGCTTATGTTTGCTTATCATTGCATACAAAAAATCTGAGATACTTCAGCTGTCTAAATCTGATTTGAAACTTAATACAATAATCTAGACTTCACACTGCCATGAAAAGGAGTTGTCGAAAGAGATTTTAAAAAGTATGTAATTAAAAAGACAGGATAACACTTAATATTATGGATATTATAAAATCTTGAACTATTACATCTGTTAGCAACTTGATGTTCCAGCACCATGCTTACATTTTATGTGGAAGTGCTGTTGATGATCAAGAAAATATAATAACAACACTTACCTGCAGTTGGTTTAGCTTTAATTTAAATAGTTCTTCCCTCATCTGACAGTTCGTTTGTTTTGTTTTGTTTTGTTTTTTTAATTCACAGGTTATTAGAGAATTAGGTAGTGTCATATCGTAAAACATTTCAGTAATGACTAAAATAAATCAAGAATTTCAATATTTTCATATTTTTACTTGGTGTTTCAGATTAAAAAAAAGTTTCCTATATAAATTACTCCTTGGCTAGTCCTTGGAAAAAGAAAGAAATTTTAATTTCAAAAGGCATTTTCATTTTTCTATTAAGTTTTGTAATCTCCTGAGTTATTAGAATTCTCCCACTTGCCTAGAGGTATAGATATTTGTACTGTCTTTGTCCCTTTTAACTTTGGTCAATATTAGCTGGAGTCAAACACAAATTATATTATGTTCCATGTTCAATAAAATCTTATACACATAGGAAATCTCTTTAATTGTAAACCGAGCTTTTTCTTAGCTATTCTCTAGGTCTCATATTAAGCATTCTGATATTTCTGATATTCTGAAAAATACATGGATTATTTTTGTTTCTTTAAGCAATTACAACTCAGCTACTGCATGTTGTATTGCAATGTAACTGTAAATAAATCACAAAAATGTTTGCTGAGAAAAATGCTTGGTGTGTCAAGATGGTTTTGTAAAAATCTGTTCTTAGCTCACATCTTGATTTGTAAAGTAGTCAGTCTAATACCTGAAACCTTAGCAGTGCGTTAAATCTATTCATATATTTAAAAAAAAAAATTGTTGCTCCACAAACAAAATAAGGAATGCATCTGCTTTCTACCCACAGTAAATTACACTGGGGGAAGACATCTTCAGAAAATTGCCGGTCTCACTATGCATATTAATACCTACTGGCACTGGACTTGTGCTGCTCATACTTGAAACACTCTTGTTATTCATATTCCCTGCTACCGCTACTATGGTAAGAGTTACACAGACACTGGAATTTACCCAAGTTTTTAAATGGCCAAAAAAATAACGTAAGCATAGTACATAAATTAGGAGTGAAGAAATAACCTTCCCTCTTTGAGAAATGCAGGCACACACATCTTACCTATATGCTCAGTATATTGTGATCACTATTAATATTTCAGAAAGAATAGCTTGTCCAGATTTTAATATCTCTAATTAACAACTAATGATTACAAAGATGTTTGTTTTATTTTATTTTACTGGAGCAATAAAACATATTAAGTAATGATTTCAGTCCATTGGAACTGCTGTGAGTAAGCAAACCAAAAAACCTGTAGTCTAGGAGTAATGGATAATAAATACTAATTATCAGATGCTATTTTAGGGTCTTTTTAAAATATTTTTTAAAAAATATTCTGCTAAGTCTGACGTTTAAGGTTATTATTTGAGAGAGGGAATGACAGCATAAGAAGGACGCACTGAAATGCAATTGAAGTGATAGGATAAGATATTTCTTATCACTGTCAGACTAGACTTACACAATAAAAATTTTCTCACCCTATTCTTCAAAAGCTCCAACCCCAAATTACAAGGTTGGTTGTTTTGTTTTTCCTTGAAGAAGAGTAAGCTAATGAATAAACTGAAAATTTTAATTGTAAGTTGAAATTGTATGTGTCTAAATTTTGCTCTACTGCTGTCAGTCTTGCTGTTAGGTTAGATTTCAAAACATTGAATCTCATCATACTTGACTGGTAGTAATAGGCATGGATACAGCTTTATATATACAGTATTCCTTAACAACAAAAAAAACCTGCAAAGAAACTAACAAAATTCTTGCTTTTTGTATTGTGAAAGCCCTTAAATTTTTAATAATGTGCACTATATAAAAGGTTATACTTCTAATAAAATGCACTTTATATTTTGGTGATTAATCATTAGGACTTCTTTTAAATCAGTCTATCTCTTCATAACTCTGCCCATGGCTTGGTCATCTTTTAGTCTAGATACACGTGTTTTGCATTATGTTTCCTGGAATATGACATGATTTCAAATATTTGATAATCTGATCTCTGAACCCCTATTTAATCCTTGTTTTATGGCTTAGGTGGTACCTTCTATGCTTCTGGAAACAGCTTTCACAGTGTTATTAACAAACCAACTGATAGAGAAATTTTCAACCTCTTGTGGTTATGGAAAAAAAAAGCCAAAACATGGAAACAGAGAAAAATTGCCCCATTTTATTGACCTCATTCCCTTTCAGAATGTCTCATGCAGATGGTATGCATAGCTATGCATTATCTGGCCTTGTCCAATTAGATTTTTTGATGATAGGCAAAACTCTTTATCCTTGAACTTATGTCAGAGACAGGAACATATTTTCTGAATAAGCTCAGAACTTCATTGAAGGCAAAAATGAAACAGCTCCCCAGGATGAAAAGCTGAAATGGGATAGTTTTACGGCAGGAAGACTTAGGAAAAAGAAAAGGCTGATGATGGGAAAAGTGGCTCAGATTTCCTGACATTGAACAGACTGGAAATATTCTCTTACCTGTCAATTGATACACCTTGGTCTCATATTTGGTAGGTTTCTAATAACACAAGTCTTATTTTTCCAATGTTTCAGCCCCCCCAAAACATAAGAAATAAATGACAATAAAACATTACTGATGCCTCCAGAAACTAAATCTTAAATATTTATTTTCTAATAAGACATTTATTGAAAGGAAAAGAGTGAGTTAGTGACAAAGTATAGGGATAATATAATGAGAATACGACTTCATACAAGTATTTAATGCATGTTTTTTAACTTTCCTATTAATTTCGGTGAGCTTTTTTCTTTTGAAATAGCAGCATCATTGTCTATATTACACTTATTTAGGGTTTTTTAAAATTATGTATCATTCATACTGAGCCATGACACTGTTTATAAATTTGAAAAGTAAAACTATTTTATTTACATGATTATTTATTTTTTTTAAATTTTCCTTCTGGCTTCTGAATCATTCTTCATTTTCTTTGTGTCTTCAAGCTCTTCATAAGAACTAGAAATACACTTTTTGTGAAAGCTGAGATTCTGATATTGATGGTTTTCTTCAAGCACTGGACTATGTGAAAAATATCCAATATTATTACATTTGTGAAGAATGGCAAGAATCAACAACACTGAGAACAGAATCTTGTGAGTGGGTTTACGTCTTCTACTGTGTCAGATAAATGGATGAGTTAAAAAAAGAGGGAACATAATATCTTAGTTCTGGCTGGCTCTTATGCTCTTAAAAAGATAGATTACATATTTCAGGAATGTGAGCTGAAAATTTCTCTAGACTTGAAAATATTTTTAGGAAAACCCTGACAGGTACCAGAGTGCTGCTGAGCAGGTGTAGTTAGCATGGACTCCAAAGGCATTCTAGCTGCTGCACCACAGAGTTATGTGGGCTGTTTACTATTTATAGGCAGGATGTGGTGCGCTGCAGCAGTTATGCTGCATGTTGTACTAAAACACATTTAAACTACTCCATGATTTGTTATATTAGATTATAACTGGAGGCAAGCTTCCACTATATTTCCTATTGCACACATGGGAAAAAAAATAAAATTGTATAAAGACAATATTTTGGGTGTGCCTCAGATATAACACTCAGAGGTGCACTACAGATTCAGAGTATATAAATGGGAAGCTGTTATGAAACACAGTGAATATAATGGCATACAGGAAAATGAAGTGACAGAGTTTGCATCTTTCTTAAATAGTGCAGGGAAAAAATTTAAAATTTTAATAATTTTTAAATTAAAATGGATTAATTGTTTTCTTTCACATTTTGAAAGAGTTCCCAAGACCTTTGACCTTCTATCACCATCTTACAGATGGTGTTTTATGCCAACCTGGTGGCCTGTTTCTCAAGACAAGGCACAGTCTGATTATATGTGAAGGGGATTGTGAATATCTGTATACTTGTCTTCATAGTCTGGAAATTATTCCCAGACACAGATTTTCTTGCCTCAGAATCCTTTCTGATGCCTGCAGGTGAATTCAGATTCTTTTATTTCAGAAAGTCCTATCTGATATCCTGCCTGAATTTTGTGTTTCTGTTTCAAACTCTTAAGTACACATAAAAATTGTAAAATAGATGGATAAATATTATCTGTGTTAAAAATTCATGATTCATTCCTTAGAGACCTTGAAAAAAATTAATAAAACTGCAACACTTTTCATTCTTATCATTCATATTTTCATTTTTAAACCTTAAGTTGATGCACTCACTAATATATGAAGTATCTGTTCTTGATATTCTGCAACTGTAAACCATAAAATACATTTTGTACAAGGTTTATCTACATAGTTCAACAATACTACAATATTTACAACAGTCTCTACAATATGCAGTTGGCTTGATTCATTGTTTGGTATAATGTGAGTTAAAAAAAATTTATGTCTGAATGTGTCCCAAGTTATCTGCCAACAAATATGTCCTTATTGGTTAAAATGTGCTAATGGTTCCTGCAATACTTTATTTTCTTGGGTTCACATTGCTATTGTCATTTAGATCGACCTTTACAATACGCCTCATATGGCTTATAACTTAATAAAATTATTTAATAGGTTTCATTTTACCAGATTCAATTACTATAAACTCACTAGAGTTTTAATACTATTTTTTTTAATTAGCTCAGGGCAATTGCATAGAAAGCAGAAGCCAATAAATATAACAAAGAAAATCTTCATTTAGAACTTCCCAGTTTTATTTTATTGTTCATAGGAGTGAATTTTAGTGCAAACAAGAATACTTGTTTGATTTAATTTTGAGTTTGTTTTGATACAGTGAAAATGCAGTTACAAAGTGAACCTATTAAAATGAAGACAGACCTTAAATATTGCATCAAAAAATATATAATGATGACATCTTTCAGAGTAATAAACCTGTAAATCAAGACATTATCTGCAAAATGGCTTCAGTCTCTCAATTTCATTTTAATTTGAACATTATCTCCCACACAACACTGGATTGTTCCTTCAGGCAATAGCCACAGGAAATCACAATTGCATTTTCAGTACAGGAATACAAAAAAAGTATAATTGAAAAGTTGTTTAAAATATCTACATTTGCTTTTAAACATAAAATGTTGTCCTTAGAATCAGACCTATAATGTGAACTATTATCATTCTGCAGAGGAAATGGTCCTATGTTCTCCAGATAGTCCAAATAATTTGTGGTGCAATCATATGTACTAAATAGCTTCAAACATGTATGACAGGAAGAAGAGCAGGAGTTCAAGAAATTCACTCATCTAGACAGATCTGTTTGTGAAACACTTAAGAAAGTGTACATGTCTAATGGGGGATACCATATCAATGTTTGAGCATATTGTCTTCCAAATCAAGATACAAGTAATTATCCTAAGTCAACAAATTAATTAAGGTTATGATTAAAAAATTAAATATTGTTACTGAAAAATCACATAACTTTCTCCTTTTTTTCTCATTCATCACCTGCAAAAAGGTTCAGAACTGTAGCTTTTCCAAATCTCATATTTGAGAAGAAACATTATCTGCTCACATATGTCAGGGCATTGCCAAGTCTGACTGTCCCTAGTCAGCCTCCCCAGGGCTTTGCCCAGCCCTGCCCATGGCCTAGAATCCCATTGCATCGCAGCCCAAGTCCATGAGTCCCTACTCCATTCATGCCATAGGAGTGCCCCATTCTCCAACTGTTATCTTCGCTTCCTGGCTGGGCCTCAAACCTGACTTGCTACCTTGCTTTTACCTGATGGGCTCTGGACTCGTAACAGGAGCTGTTTCTCCTCTCAGCAGCTCTGTGCTGTTCTTCTTTGTGTCCCCTGCCCCTTCCCGCCTCCCCAGGGAGTAGTCCAGCTCACTATTCCCTGACACTGTGTGTTTAAACACAGACTTACCTGCAAATCCCAGGTGCATTCCTACTCCTCCCTGCTGCCAGCTTTCCTTTAAATCTGGGGGTTTTTTTCTCTCATTTCAGTTCTCTGAAATGGTGCACTGGAGGTCAAGCTAACGGCATGGCTAACAGTGAACAGGAAGAACATTCTTTGGAAATCTGAGAAAGAAGAAGAACCAGAACTCCTGGTGGTAGCTAACTCACCCCTAAGCATGGTTTATGAAAGTTTTATTCACATTGTTGTTTTCTTACTCAGAAAATTAGTTAGTGTCCTGTCTAGTGATTATTATGGCTGACAGTTACGTATGCATCTTAAAAACAAACAAATAAGGATAACAAAAAAATTCTCAACCCTTCTGCCCCAAAACTGGAATGGTGAACTGTCAGGGACTGAAATGGTTTAAAAACTGTACAAAGAAACTACAACCAAATAAGCCTCCCTGAAGATGCCTGACTGGAATCTATTTCTTTCTCTTCATTTGTCTCTCTTTTCTCTCTCTCTCATATTTACTAATAAAACCCGTACAATTGTCACTGGCATATGGTCTCATTTGTACCTTAATTTGGGCAGAGGTATTTCTAAGAACTTTAATAACAGGATCATAACATGAACATATAGTTAATAGTAGATGGCTTGATTTTCCTTCCACAGATTGATTTTACCAGCCTAGAAAGACAATTTTTAGATCACTTAAAAATCATTTTCATTCCACAGAAACCATTGTTCTGGAGCTTGCATGCTCAAAAAACTGAGTAGGAGGTGAGAATCACGGCACCTCCTATTTCTTTAATATAACTTTCTAATTGTTGCCAGATATGTCAAAAATCACTAAAGACTCCATTTTGTGTGAAGACCTTTTTCTTCCTCTAAACTTAACTTTTACTCTTCTGGTTGATTTGAAAGAAAAGTAAATAATGTGACAAAAGCAGGCATTGCCAAGGATTTTTTTTCTGCTTGGATTCACATTTCCTCAGATCACTGTGGCTTTGCTGTGAAATGACAAGGTACATTCTAAAGCTCAAAACCAGATCAAATGGGACATACAGATGGACATGGGAACTAGCTGAGATAGTGCATACTGTTATATTTGAACTTTATATTTGGCTCCTGTTTCTTTTTCTCTGAACTACAATGTTCAGCTGAAATGTACTTTGGCATCAAGACAGTCTTTTTTGTTCATTGTTTGTGTGATGCCTAGCACAGTGGGGTGTTGGCTTGTGACACTGGCTGTTAGGCAGCACACAACACAATAAAAATGATAAAGCTAATTTAGCATTCCTTCTAACTCAGTATGTAGACAGAAATGGCACATTCTTTAGGTTTAATCATGAATATTACAAGTCAAGAATCTTTGTTTCTTTAAAATAAAATACGTTGCTCTCATCATTTTTAATATGAAATCCTAATGAGAAATTCAAATTCTAAGGACAAACAGGAACCTACCCCTCCCCTCGCTTTCTACATTTGTTCAGGTCTGCCAAAGTAGAAGTATTTTTCATTTCCTATCAAGATCTGTAGTGTTAACACAAGCAGAGGAGAACAGTAGAGTTAGCGCTGCCTTTGTCACTGGTCATGAGTCCAAATACCTAAGCCATCAACACTGGGAGTTTTAGGATGCTCCAACTTAGAGAATGGTCATGTCTTCCTACATTTAAGAAATGGCCTAGTAGAATTCTATCTAGACACACAATGTTTTTATGCGCTTTTTTTCTTAGTAGTACAGTATTTTTCCAATGCTCTTATAGACAAACATTTGTGCCACAAATATGTAGAATTATATAATAGTTTTGTATTTTGCTTAATAGTACATGCCTTTGTAACAACAAGGCTGTAGCTTTCGAATAGCTAGGTGGTGATGCAGGCAGCAGAATCACAGCAGCTAAGGAGAGACCCAGCACTCAATTCTAATCATGCCTAATGCCTCTGGTCTGCTCCAGGGGTTGCACACTGTAATTAATTGCAAAGCACTTTACTGTAGGGACATAGTGTGGGAGCCAAGGACTAACATCACTACAGAAGCATTTGGCTCAATTTTTCTATTGACTGTTTGGAAGTATTGCTTCTAACAACTAGTTCATCAGAGGAAAAAGCTTTTCTGATTAAGCAATTGCAGCACTAGATTTAAACAGTTTTCAGAGCTAATGTATTTTCAGCTCACAGAAATGAAAACAAAAGGGGTCAAATTAATCTCTTCTTTACCTCTTAAATGTGCAGTGGCAGAGGCTGTAGATCAGAACTTGCCCCTAATAAAACACAAAGTGTGCCATAAGGATGAAAGTGTCTCCAAAAAACCATTCTTTGACCTCATTGTTGCTAGTAGTATTTATTTGTGGCGGTGGCCCAGCCTTTGGCTGCAATTCCATCTGCCCTGCCAGAGCCACCGACCCAGCCCGCCTTCTCCATGTGGGTTAATGAGGACATGACATGGAATGATTTCCCCCCTCAGGATAGCAAGCCTGAGGGGGAGGGTGATGAGGCTGGGGAATCCCCTTATCCCCCGATTTTCCTGCTGTTTAAGTTGTCTGTCAAGATTTCTGTTCCACCCCTTTCCCCTCAGAGGTTATTATAATATTCAATCGGTTGTTTTAATATTCATATCTCTCTGGAAAGTTCTGTTACTGTGTTCCGTTGATTGGTTGATTCAAATATGATCCCTCCCTATTCAAACATTATAGGGTACCTGTCATCCCCTATCATTCCCTGATTTGATTAGAACCCTGGATCCTCCCCTTGTTCCACCCCTTTTACTTTGTATAAAACCCCCTGTCACGTCTGTTCCTTCCTTTTTTTGTTGCCCTTCACCCGGATGTGGTTTTGGCTCGTGTGGGTACAATAAACTTGGGTGTTTGCTGCAAAAGAATCCCTTCGCTCCTTTACCCTCGCCGTTGCTACATAATATCACGCAGCTGCTGCTCACTGCGCTCTGGAGCTGACAGCTGTGGAGGAGCAAGAACAGACAGACCTGCTTTGCCTGCAGGCTGTCTGAACTCTGGCCAAGTGCTTGTGTCGCCCTGCAGACAGACGGGCAGGTCCAGAGGCCACAGCGACATTTATTTATATTTTCTGCTGTGTCTGTAATTTCAGTATCGCGGTAGTGTCCAATGTGTGTTCAATAATATTCCACAAATACTTCCTAATCTGATGAATTACTTTTATCTTCACGTTCATATTGCCTTGTCCAATCCAATGTTTTTTTAATATCACTCAGTCCTCTGACCTAGCATAAGCTGCTTCATGACCTTGGCTCATTTATCTTTTCTACTACCCTTCTCAGTTCACTTTTTCCCTTTTTGCTACAATGACACACAATCTAAAGTTCTTAAAATGATATATTAATATCATCAAAATTCTACAGTGTCTGGACTCAGTAATATCTGGAAGACTAGATACTAAGGACCTGTCTCTATTTATTTAGAAAAGTATTTTCTGATCTGTATTTCTGCATATAATCTTAGAGTCCTTTGGTGTGGGGTGAAGGAAACAGAAATAAAAAGTCCCCCTACTCACTGTCCCACTGCAGTAGGCTTTTGACACTTTTTAAAGCCATAAGTTCAGAACCTAATGGTGTGGAGTGATTCTTAAATGCTCCTCTTATAATTTAAAAGGATTATTTCAAGCTTTCAGTATCTTTCAGAAGACTGGAACTTTTCAAGTTTTCAACACTACACTTGTTTTAAACGAAAATAGTCTACCCTCAAATTTTAGCTCTTTGCACTTGTTCTGCATGATTCAATAGAGCAAGTCTTTACTTTTGTATGTCTTACACAATTCCAACATATTCATTTGGTATGACTTTACATCTAAGAAAGTGACTCCCATATATTTTAAGGTACTGTAAAACATCAGCAAACAGTAGAATGACCTGTCCTACTCCTTCCCTGCTCCTTCCCTTGTGTCTTTGCAAATTTTCATTAAGAAGACCTGAGGAAAAGCTGCTAATGAAACTACCACAGATGGAAAAAATATGTCTGATCAGTTTCCTACTCTGAGGAAACAACAATGGGTAGAATATGATGGAGCACAGGAAGTAAAGACCTGCATCTCTCAGAGGGAGGGCTTTCTTTAAGTGTTTATGAAATTATGAATTCATTTTGAAAGATCAGTTTTCTAAAGTGAGCTAGAAAAATAAGCAAAACTAGTTTAGCACTACCATAAACTTACAATATTCAACAGAACTGTTTATCTCCTGTGTTTAACATCTAAAATTTTATTTTTATTTTAAAGTATATTAAAATATTAGTAACATATAAAGTAAAAGAGTGTGAACATTGTTTATACCTCAGACAATAAATAACATTGGTTTATATCTGTTTGACTATGTCTCTGCAATTATGTATTTCATCTGCTAAAATACTGCTGCAATTGGAAGCTGGAAAAAGACCTTTAGAAAAGTAAGAACTCTTTCCCATATGATCAAATTAATACACATAAATATCTTTTTGAAAATATTATACAGAAGCAAACTTAGATACAGGCTATTTTAGTTTTCTCAAAGACATTTAAAAATCAGGAAACATTCTTGTTTAAGCCCACAGAATTAAAAATTAAGGCACAGACTTCATAGGAAAACTAGGTGAAGGAAAGATTTTGATGAAGTATTGTATCATGTTCTACTGAGAAACAGAATTAACACTGTGTTGAAAGAAAAGACTCTCTTTCGCCCCTTATCAAACACACTTGCAGCCAATAAAGGAAGACTGCCACTATTTTCCACTCATGTGATCTCTCCTTTTCATCATCTTAAGTAGACAATACTGAGATAGCATTGTGATGACAAATCTTTTGCTGTCTTCAATTAACTGATGCCATTGGATTAATTTATTTCAGCATCCTGTCCCCCTCTGTTCAAAATGTTTTTTCTGAAATTTTACTAACATTTATAGCTTCTTGGGTTTCAATAGACTCCACTTCTTGGAGAAAGGTAGCATTGTTTTTGGTTTGTAAAATAGAACTGAAACTATACCCTGAATGAAGTAATTTACTTTAAGTATACCTGCTGTATTTCTTATATTGAAATACATACTTTCTGGTGTGATATAAGTTAGAAAAATATCCTAACTCATCACAAGATTCTACAGCATTTGGTCTGTTTTTCTGTACCTTTGATGTATATGGAGCTGGCTATTTTTTGGGGGAGGATGGGGTTGCTTTTCCCTGTGATGAATAATTGCCTTTTGTTTCTTTGCTTCTTCTACTCCCCACACAAAAGCCATGGAGATTTATACAAAGGAACTTTTAGATGGCATGAGATGTGACTGCAGGTCATATCCAGTGATTATTTACACCAAAACAGTAAAATGCATTGCATTTTATAGTGGTTTAAGACTGTGAATCATGGTATTGAAGCTATTATGAAAGGAAACCACCTGCCATCATTGCCGATGATCCAGTCTTCCGTTGTATTAGTTGTACAGACAAATCCTCCTGCAATGGGCTGAATATTTCCTTTTAACATTTGTGTGATGTTCAGTAGACCATTTACAGGTTCATTTTATTTCAGCAAATGTACCATCATTTATCTTATCCTGTGCAAGTCTTGCATGTCTTAAGACAGTTTTCATTTAAACGCTTATTATTCACTTCTTCTTTTGACTTCCCATTCTTTGCAGTCCTGTCTGGTAATGGAATTTCTCCCTTTAGTTATTCTTTTCCATTTTGTAGGGATTCAGTTCCTCTGCATGATTGAATTTATCCTGTTTATATATAAACTAATCTTGGCAGATTAACTCTTTCATTACTTACATTTGCAGAGACCCAAAGCCTGCATGCTTTTGCTTGTTACCTTGCAATCCAAAAATTCTATTGACTATGTGAAAAGGCCAATATTGCCGTTTTTATTCTGGGCAAATATAGCTCACTGTCACAGAACATTAAAACAGATGAGCGTCTTTGTCAGTTTTGGAAATGAAATGACTATTTGTTTGACAGTGGCTTTACTTTTGAGATGCAGCACTAGCTCCTTTGTATGTACGTGGTGCACATAAGTTATTGAGCTTCACATAACTTTTACAGTTCTTGCTTTTACATGTAGCTAGGCAGTAATGTAATTAAGACACACCTCTGAAATAAGAGACATCATAGTCTGTTATATTTGATTCAAACTTTAAGCCTTCTTTAAGCCTTAATTTATGGTTTTGTTTTGGTTTTTTGCTTAAAGTTCCTGACTAAGGTTTTTTAATGTAGCCTAAGACAAGCTTACTCTTTTTCATGGAGTCTATTAAAAGCACAACAAACCTTTATTTTCTCTGTGAATTTACTTGATGTTATACCAGTACCACTTTTAAAATGCTGCTGGTATTATTTTTCTTGTGTGAAATCGTCCATGTGGTAAGTGGTCAGAACAGGATCTTCATAACATTTGGATCACTTGTTTGACCTGCAAGGTAAACTGTGAACAGGCTGGTGAACAGGGGAAAGTGAGTCAGCTTTGGCTCTGTAAAGAGACTGTATAAATCAATAAAGGGGTGCTATGGATGTATGAAAGCAGGGGATGGGATTCACTCCATGCTTTCCTCTTTTTCTATTTCACAAAATTGATTTCTTCTCACCCCAATCCCATTTACTCCTGCATAATAACCCATTTGTTGAATTCTGTTATGAATAACTCTAATCTTCCTTATGGATCAAAACTTTTGGTCTTCTTACCTAAGCTTTTTATTCTCCTACTTAGCAGTTACGTAGCTTGCTACTTTTCCCTTTGCTGAGGATCCTTGGCCTGGTTGCTAGGTGTCAGGAGAGGATCAGGACCTAAATCTCCCCTTTGCCATACTATATTTTCCTTATCTGCTTCCTCATATTTTTGGGATGAAACAAAGCATGAAGTTCTTTACTGAAAAATCTTTTCTATTCTTCTGAGTACTTGTATTGCATTCCTTACCTCTCTTATCTGGCATGTGAATTTCTTAGCTGTTGCACATTTAGCACTTCCCAATCTGTTCCCAACTGCCCAGATGTTATTAATTAGATCTGGAAAATATGATGCAAAACCCTCTCTCTGAATATTATCTGGAATTTAAATATGAATGAGGATCCCTACTTGACCTTGCTGAGGCAAAGAGTGTTAATAATTCTGCTGGGCTATCTTACAGCTGTATTTAAGGACTCTTCTGCTAACTGAGTTTGTGCTAATTTTTTGAAGGAAAGCTTTCTAATTGCATACTAATTCTTTTAAATGCAGAAAGTAATATGTTTTCAGTGAAGAATTGAAGGATCATAATATTTTGTTTGAAAAAGACAGGTAAAAGTGAAATTGGGAAAGCTGCCACAAAGCTTTATGGAAGGTATAATTAGTTCAGCTTTGCCCTAATTATTGCAAGCATATATTGAAAGAGAAAGTCTGAGAACAAGGACATAACTCTCAGGTTTGAGGGTTTTTTGTTCTGTTTTGGTTTGGGGTTTTTTAGACAAGTAAGAACTATTTTCTGTTAAATTGGATGCAAACTTTCAATCCACATTACTTTGGAGAAGTACTGTCGTTCTGTTCCTAGATAGGGAATTAATTCACAGAGACTGGAACCTATCATGTACAATAACATTTGTGATGAGGGAAGAAGAAATCATGAATGTCTCTGATCTTCAGGGTTGACTGTCTCTAATCTGTCCTCTCTTCTTCACCATCTGTTTTTACTCCACCCAAATCACCTGTGATGTGTTTGTTACCAACTCTACTGGGCAGCAAGTAAATAACAAAGCTCATAAAGGAGCTCTGTATTCAGAGAAGCTTTGAAAGATCTTCAGATTAGAGAAGTACAAATGTTTAATTCCTTGTTTAGTCCAAAATGCTCTCTAGTACCTGTCATATACCGTAAACAGGAGGAAGCACTTTTTATCTATTGTTAATAGACAAACAGGTTTGTGAAATAATTACTTTGAAGGCTTTGGGATCACTCAACATATGAGCAGGGTACTGATCACTTTATTTATAATAAGGAACAATTCTCTTTTTCAGTACCACTATCAAGACTGTTGGTCTTGTTTTTCCCAAGGATAATCTTTTGGGAATAACTTGTTACAGACTGAAGTGTGCAAGAGTATAAACTGCAAGGCCTGCAGATGAAGTTAAGAAATTTAATTGTGGGGAGTGTTGGAAAGTATGGAATAATTCAGGTTAGGCTTCTTTTCATGAAGTTCTGCTAAAAACATATCAGTATAATATACAGACTAATTTTTGATTCAAGATCCAATATACGTATATTAAATGGAAAATATGTACATTAATATACATATTTACTGAGTCATTGAGAGAAATCTAGTTTCCCATTGTAGACTAGATGTGGAAGCTGATTTGGTGAATAACATCTCCCTGGTATCAAAAGCATGAAGGGGGATTTCCCTGACCTTCTTTAAAATTGCAAAAGCCCCTAGCTCCCAAAAATTTCTGCAGTTCAGTTTGCAGCATAGTAGTTTGGGTATGATTTTACAAACATTATCAGATACACCAGATATATATGCATTTGAGATTTTTTTCCCCTGCCTCAGAGTAATTCAGTAATAGACTCATCCTCTTCCTTTTTATTGTCTTCATTTTGTGTGAGATCTGGGATCAATGGTCATGATTAATAAAAATGTAAAATTGTCATTAATAGTTCTGTTACTTATTTAGTACTGGGACACATTTCTTGTAAGTGACACCTTCTTCACTTCGGGTATTTCAGGCAGTGATGTTACAGTAAGCAACTTTGTTGGCACATAGTTGTTTTCAGGGTTTTCATGATCTAAGCTAATATATTGGCAATGCAACACAGGCACCATTATTTCTGAAATTTGATTACTTTGATTAATGTGAAAATATATTCTTTTTAGGCTCAGAAATATGTTAATTTAGAAATCATCATTAGAAAATGCCTTAAATCCAGAGAAGATGTGAAATTGGTATTTTTCTCAGTCCATTCCATGATACATTATAATTTTAAACTTATTATGTAATAAGTCAGTTTGATTCTTCAACATGTTAGTGTCCTGTTTAAAAGCAACTGTTATCTGTGTTTCAAGATGGCACATTTTTAATATCCTTCTTACTCTATCAGTGTTAGAATCTTGCCCTGCTCTTTTCTTAATACTCTCCAATTGTCCTTCTTGCCTGTATATTAAGTCTTAATCACATAGTATTGAAGATTGCTATGGCTATATAAAGACTTTCATACTTGGAATATCAAGAGTGGATATCTGCATACGTAAGGATTGAGATTTCTCTTTTTTTATCTGTGCATTAATTTCTGTAAAATAATATATATATATATATATATAACTGTACATATACTCATGCTTCGAGATGATTCTTTCCTCTCTTGTCAGGTTCACAAGTCATAACAGCGTTTCAGCTCCATTATGAATGACACTTCTGATATGATATTAACTAAAATTTCTTAAGGGTAAATAGTTATACATTAAGTATAGTATGTTATGCACTATAATTTTTCTTATGTACTCAGATCTGTACTTTTGTGTCTTTAGATGCAATTGTCATTTTTTCAAAAGAGTAAAATTAAAAATAGTGTATATAGAATCATACAGCCATTATTTAAGTTGGATCAGACCTGTGGAGGCTGTCTAATCCAGACCCTTACACAGAGAAGTTTTTATTAGGTTGGTTGCTCAATGCTTTGTCCAAAGATGGAGATTTCAGAACTTTTTGAGAATTTAATCACCCTTCTAAATAAAATTTTAAAAAACCAAACAAAAATAAAAACACCAAACCACCTTACTGTCTAATCAGTATTTTCCAGAAATTAATTATCTCAGGAAAAGGGAACTGTGCACCTTTGAGGGGAGTATAGCTCCATTTTCCCTGTAGTCTCCAGTCAGGTAGCTGTAGTAATCTCTCTGCCTGTACTTATATATCCTGTGCTCCAGCATTTAAATATCTTGGTGGCTTCTGATGGACTTGTTCTAGTATGTCAGAATCCTTCTCACACTGGGGAGCCCAAAACGGGACACAACATTTCAGATGGAGTCTTAGAAGTGCTGAATAGAGGGGGAAAATCACTTTTCTTATTCTGTTGACCACACTCTTAATAATACAACCTGGGATGTGCTTGACCTCCCTCACAGCAAGAGCACATTTCTGGGACATTTTCCACTTACTTTTCGCCTGGATCCCAGATTATTTTCTGCAGAACAGCCTTCTAAGCAACTCGCACCCAGGCTCTACTGCTTCCCTGGGGTTATTCCAACGTGGATAAAGAATGTTGCATGTGTTTTAATTTGACTTCAAGAGTGTGAGCAGGTCTCTCTGAAGGACAGCCCTACCCTCCAGCAAACTGCTTGCTCTTCTCAATCTGGCTTTATACACAAACTTGCTGAGAATGAACTTCATTACACACACCAGTCACTGAATCACAGAGCAGGTGATTGTGGAGTGTAAGACAAGCTTGTTTCCCAGCATGGGTTGAGTTCTATTTTCAAAAAGCAGTATAGCTATTTCACCAGCTTTTTGGGAATAATAACAATTCAGCAAAGAAATATCTGGGATTAAAAAAACACCAAAATGATATTGGATAAAAACTGGTGTAAATTTGAAATTTCATTGTTTTTGTTGAACAAAAATATTTTAAGAAGTTCAGATTTTGTTGCAGTTAGAAAATATATTTAGATTGTTCCTCTACAGCATGAAAATCCCTCAAGGATTTGTATTCACTGAAACAGTCCCACTGATACAAAGTGTATTACTTGAGTTCATTAGTTGATCATGTATGTTTTAGTGTATCAAATAGGATTAAATGAAAATATTGTAGGGTTTGGATTATTCTTGTGAGAGTTTATTGTTCTGTTGTAGTTGGTTGATTGTTGTTGGGGTTTGTTTTATTCTATTAAATCCAAACTTTTAGACTTCTGTCTTGTTATCCCTTTCGGCTCTCAGAGTCATGAGGGCACTAGTAGGCCTTAATGTCTTCAACCCGCAGGGGTGTCCAGCCACACCCCAGCCCAAGCACCCAGAATGTCCAGCTGAGGTCAGTCCTGGGCAGCCAGTCCTTGGTGAGCTGTGCCGAAGGTGTGCCTGTCCCCAGTCTTGTCTCTCCTTGCTGTGTGATTTCATGCCCAGTGTGCAGGTACTGTGGCTCCTGAGGTATGCTGTGCCTTTGGGCCTCTGTCTTGCTGCTCCTGACTGGACCCCATGAATTGGACCCCGTGAATTAGAATTCAGATCTGTTTTTTATATTTTCCCTAGTCTGGAAATGTTGCTGGACCCAGTTTCCAGCAGCTGGCTGTGGTCAGAGCCTGTGGGGCATGGCCTGTGCTGGGGTCACCTGCTCATGGCGAACCTTCCCTTAGGGAACGCCTTCACTTCTCAGGTCTATGTCAGCAGGCTAAAAGTCTATACCGAATTAATCATGAATAGGTATTCTTATCATCTTTTTGGCCAAATTTTAATTTTATTTGGTATTTTTGTGCTTTTATTCTCCAAATGATTTTCCATTTAATGTAACTGATATTTCTCCTTTTACTGTAGGGACTTACTGGCAGATCACAAGCAGAATACAGCTAACACAGAACAATATAAAATAACGAGGCTGATTTCTCTGAAGAAAACTGTCTCAGTACATGAAGTCTATTTCTTCCATAAGTCCTCATAACCAGTGCTTTAAAGACAGCAAAAATGAAAATATATTATCATTAAAAATATAAAAAAATCTTTTTTTAAAAATTCCACATAGAAAACAGGAAGGTGTCTTGTTCTCAGCTGAGCTAAAACAGAATGAGTGTACAGTAGTATAAAGGGCCATGTCTGATTTTATTGAGTTTTATATCCACTTAACTTACATTTTGCACTGGTAGAGAAAGACATAAACAGAAAGCCAAGACTGAATTGAGACCCGTATATCAAAACAAATTTAGTTGAAGCTTAGAGAAACTTCATCTACGGTTCTTGGAGTATTTTAAAAACTCTTCAAATCCTTATTCCTAAATCTTTTATGCACTTCACTTGAAAAACAGATTGCTTTGTATTATGAAGACTGTATGAAAGCAATATTGCAATTTCTCTTCTTTCTTACCTGAAATAAGGGAATTTTAAGTTTCCTTTTCTATGTGCATTATTAAGAACACAGCATAACAAGAAGTGAATCTCTTTCCCCATCTTATTGAATCTGTTCCTATTTTACTTTGCACTGAGGGTTATATGACAGGGTTAGGGAACAGACCTATTTTTGAGAAGTAGACTCTAACTAGGTCAACAGGAAAGAGTGATTTGTTCTCTGAAGCAGACCCTCCTCCCTGGTTTACCTTGTATTAATCTCAAAGGACTCGTTATCTTCTCACAAACTAACAGAAGGCAACAATGGAATTTGTAAAGAGTATTTCAAGTCCTTTCCATTATAAATATTTACTTATGTTTCTAGATATTGATTTATGAAATATTGTAGCAGTATTTATGGTAACTTTCTTATTTATGAGCATTTATAATAACAATGTTAAGTCTATTACATATTTTTTTATTTATCCTTTTAAATGTTTCAATAACTGAATGAAAGGGTTAGGAATTAATTTTCTCGGCTTTTTAATTAGACTTCTTGGAAATCTTTTGTTATCTCTGACACCTTATTACCGGATAGGTATTTTAGTGGTTATCCTCTTGTTATCTAGTACAGCTGTTCTACTGTTTATTCAGGAGGCATTTGAGCTTTGTGTTATTGTAAGGTTGATTAATGTAAAGCATTTAAAATATTAATCCTGAAGGTCACAAGGAACACTTCAAGATAATAGATAAATAGAAATACAAGTGTTTTGAAGGGGAAGTTTTGGTTGGGATTCTTTGCAGTTGTGTTTTTGGTTGGTTTGGTTTTTGAGGGGGGTGTGGTTTTGGTTGGGGTTTTTTTGGATTTTTTTTTTGTTGGTTAGTTGGTTGGTTGGTTTTTTTGTCTTTTTCTCCTATTTTAAAAAGCTGTTCAGAACAATTGCTATATTTTTAGGACATATTTTTGAAGTTTTTCTCAATGTGATTGCAACATTAGTTTTAAAACATGGCTCTCCTCTCCAGCCACTAGGTTAACAATGAAGAGATCTATCTATTATGTCTCTCAGCTAATCAAAGTCACTAAGAATGCTTGTTTTGCCAAAGACAGGTATTTCAGGATGAAGGAGATAGAAGGATACTGTCATATTTTAATTATCTGTAGCTGATGACCAAAATATGTTTGGGGTGATGAATACATTTTTTCTACAGTGATACTTACCTGCATGCAACTGAGTGTAAAGTAAGGTATAGTTGTTGAGCTTCACCAGTTAGAGGATCTGAAGTGTTATTTCAAGGCAAGAAAAATGCCATGGCTTATAACTAGGCATAAGGCAGAAACAAATTATGTGCTGTTACTGTAGTTTTTCCTGTACTTGGCATGCCAGACAAACTATGCAAGTTTCCTGGCAACTGAATTGTGTTTTCATTATAAAAAATACCTCATCACATTGTTGCTAAATACTTGTTTTTGAAAAACAAAATATCTTTTCACTCTTTGTGTGAATAATTGCCCATCATTCCACACTGCATGTTGCTTTGTGTGAATACTGGTCAGGATATTACTGCAGATGGTAATTGATCGTCAGTTCAGAGAGAAATTCTGGAGGGGAATTGATATTTGTAAAAAAACCAACCAAACAAAAAACCCACATTGTGCTTATGTGACAAAAGAGTGCCACAGATTACTGAAAAGTAGTTTGTCCTTGTTCTTTGAAAATTTTTGTGACTTGCCTCTTGCCATGCTATTGCCAGTCCTTTCTGATGGTGTTTGCTTGTGTTCCTATGCAATGTTCAGAAAAACTGAGGGTGTCTGGGAATCTGGCACCCTGAATACTGGCACCAACACAAACACAAGGGTGCTGCTTAGTTATTTTTCTGCAAGCAGACTAAGCTTGAATGTGTATACTACCTGCTGTAAATACCTGTTATTCAAAAGAGGAAAGAAACAATGCAACTTTTGTTTTGGTCCCTGACTTCTCGTTTCACCCGGTTTCATCTATTCCAGCTCCATGTGCCTTGGCATCTAATGTTTTCAGACTCTGCAACCATTACAAGCCCAGTGCAGAAGTCCTTTCTACTCTACTTTGCAACCCTGTCAGACCAGGCCTTGCAGGCTTTTTATATCCCAGCTTTTCAAGCTGTGACAGTCTGAGTTCTTTAGCCCTTTATTTTTTTTTTTTATTGTAGACATACATGTCTTGGCAGCTAAATTTTCTGCACATTTAGAGATCACAGCCACAGAAATAAGTTTCAACTCACACAGTATGCAAACAGAAAAGTGAAAAGATTTATTGAAAGTGGAGTACAGAGGGATAAAAATAGAGACCAAACCACAAATTAGAGTAGGGGGACTAGAGTAGCTGGCAGAGCAGATATGCTGGATTAGGTCCCAATGGAAGTCGATAAAGTGTTTCTACATTTTCCTGCAAGTTGTCCTCCCTCTCTAGCCAGGAGAGCAGAAGGGTTGGGCAGCCTGTTTCACAGACTCCACACAGAAATATCAAATAGGAAGCTGCTGGTGGGAAGCAGTCAAAGAAATAATTAAAGGGTGCCTCTCCTGGGTCCTGCATCTCAGTTCAGGAAATTTTAGTTGGAGAGCAACCATCCTGAACTTTCTAGGAGGAAAAGACTGTGTGAGTTGTAGCACGATTGAGGGGGATACTAGGAGATGTAGAAGTCAGTGAAAGAACAGGTCTCTGCTGATGATGCATTTGATTCCTCCCAAGCATCTGCATCCCAGTTGAAACAGAGTAAAATGGGAATATACAATTTTAGTCCCTAAATGAATCTAAATAAATGAATATACAATCTAGTCCCTAAATAAATAGTTTTAAGTGTGCACCAAGAGTGAAAAAAGTAAGGACTATTTAGTCCACTTTTAATGCATATATACATACATAGTTCTCTATTAAGAAATGGATTTTTATTTTACGTATCTACAGCTTTCTAAGTTAATCAAAATTCTATGCAGACCAGAAAACAGAGATGTATTCACAAAACATTTTTTTACAGACAATATGAGGTAGCTCAACACATTACCAGCTTTGTTATTTTATCTGCATGACTTTGAACATTTTTATTATTTTATACTTTTTAGGAATGCTGCATGAAAATGCACAAAGTCATTCAACAACATGAAAAAACCTCTTTTCTTTTTCCTGTGTGGGAAGTGGCTGGTAAGCCCTCTAAGTCACTGATTAATCAATCATACATTTCAGATTTCATTTTTCTTTGTTTAGGACTGACTTTGATGGATACCACATATTTTCACAATCCTTTCAACAGACCAAGTGATTGTTCATCAGGACACCTTTTAGAAAATTCTAAAGTAGTTCTCCAAAGATCTCAAATAACACATATGGTTTGGCTATCAATTTGATTGAATAAAAGGTACATCTTACATGTAATGTAGATGTACATCTGTAATGTACATCTGGAAATGTACATCTGGAAAATAAAATCTCTTTTAATTATTTCAATTGTTTACAATTTTATGACTTTTAGATGTTAATTACTTTGTTTTGAGGGATTTTGTTTGTGGTTTGGGGTTTTTTGTTGCTTTTGTGTAGTTTGGTGGGGGTGTTCTGTTGTTCTTTGGGGAAGTTTGTTGTTTGCTTTTTTTTTTAAATTATAGATGTTTGGAATTGAGCAAATTAGAAAACTATTGCATTTATTTAAAAAATGTAAATTCATTTTCCTGCAGATAACTAGTATGCAAGGGCCTTTTTTTTCTTCTTCAGATGAAAGGCATTTACACAACTTGAAACAAGTTTCCTTACTTCAGAACTAGATTCTGAAATTTAGTACATAGCTACCTGAAACAGGTTTATTTTAGATGTGAACTGTCACTGAGATGTTAAAAATAAAACAAAACCCCCAAAATGCTATCCTTCCAGAGATCATTGAGCCTTGGTACGTGCAGGCTACCTAGATAATGTCCAGCTCCTGGTTTAGGTTCTCTAGCAAACTACTCTTGTTCCTGTGTAAATCTCTAGACTTTCAGAATCCAATTAGTTCAAAATCAATCCAGACATAAACTTCCTCTGGACACAGAAATTAGGCATTCCTTCACCAAAACCTCTTGAAAGAGCAGAGCTCAGAGACAGACTATTCCTGAGCACACAGCTATTGGGTTTTATGTTCAAATTCTCTGCTCAGCTGGAAAAGCCTGTGAGTGTTCATCTAATTGTTAGAATTTTATATTAATTTTTTGAGAATGAGCCCTTTTCACTATGTTTAAACATATACACTCAGGAGAATACTGCACAATAATGAAAGTATGACAATTACATTCTCAAAATTTCAGTGAAATATTCTAAGTTTACAAAGGTGAGAATTTTGCATCCTGTGGTATCCTCAATGCTTTTTTACTAGCTAACTCTGCTTAGCAGGCATTTTTCCTTGGTCTCATCCTGATGTAACATGCTGATTATGTTCATATAACTGGTAGTTGGTCCAGGTTCTTAATGTCTTTTTGAGAACTGAAATATATAAAACTTTCTGATCATAGTTATCCATTTCCATACTTTCGACATTCAAATATGTGGAATATTAGGTATGATAAAAGGACTAATAATGAAGCAAATATATTAATATATTATTTCATAACAAAATAAGAGATCTACTAGTGTATATTTCAGGCTGGTGTGTCTCGGGGTGGTTGGTGGGGGCAGGGGCAAGTGCTGTCCAAGCTACTTCTCTGTCCCGCCATGGGGAGAAAGAGAAGGCCGGCTGTGTCCCATACACAGAAGCAGGCCGCTTCCACCCACCCGTGCCTGGGAGGGCACTGAATTCTCACCCACGTGTTCCTGATAGCTCATACACAGTCAGAGGCAAGGAGTGGAGGGCCCTCTCATATGGCAAATTCTGGCAAGGCTTTATTTCTGTTGCTGAAGGGCAGCCAGGGATGAAAGAGGGCAAGGCCAGCATGGCCTGGACTTATAAAGGGTACAAACCAGGGGGTGGGGACCAGGTGTGGGGTCAGTACAACAGGATGGGGAGAGGGGTGGGGTCAGAGGTCTGCCCACGTAGACAGGGTCAGGTTACAGCTGTCTTAGCCCAAATCAATGGAGGGGTGAGAGGCGTTTCCCAGGCTCACCCACCCCGACATACTAGGACTTCCTTACAGCTACAATTGCTGCCTATTTAGAGAAATAAGTTTTCTTTTTTTAAGTAGTTCCTAAGATATTAAAGACGTATCTTTTAAAAACTTAACTCATTTCAGCAATCATCTCAAATTCTTTTAGCATCTTAAATAAAAAACTCACTGTGTTGTACACAGAGAAATATAATAAAACTCTTACTGAAGATAAAAGCAATGAAAATGAAAATAATTTTTGTTGGTTTTTTCTGTCATAAGTTCTTAATAGAAGCAGTATAACTATTTGCATATGAAAATAGACAGAAATGAGGGGTCTAGCATTTGGTTTTAAAAAGAAATTTCATATGGCCTAAATTACATCTGAATTCCTTTGAAGAACATTTTGCAGTTCATGACTAAACATTTTTTCTAGAGACAAGTATTAAGAAACATTAGGGATATGTATTTAAGTGGTATATATTCTCTTTGACTATAGTGCTCCATGTATGTTTGTCTCTTTGGGTTTTGTCCTTTGTTTAAATCTGATTGTTTGCATCATAAAAGGTTTTGATCAATGAAAGCTTTTTTCCTGACACAAATTTGTAAATGCAATACTCCTGTAAGTTCCTTTACTCTATATCTCACTTATAACCACAATGAATAAGCTGACATCAATAGACAATGGATCTATAACAATAGGCACTTCATAGCATAAGAGATCAAAATTCATGTTAAAATGAAAAGGGAAAAATTGAACAATTTTGTCCACTCTGTAATAACAGCAGATTTGTAACTGTAATTCAAGTATGCCCTTAAAGCACCTTTTTTTTCCACCAGAAAACCATGTTACAGTCATGTTAGCTTTTAGTCACACGTTCTACAAAAAGTTTTGAGCTGATACAGCTTTTTTAAAGGACTTACTCCAAATTCAAGTACAAGATTTTAGAGCTTACAAAGCTCTGATCAATATCTTGTTCTAATCTCTCAAGGGTCCTCTAATTTTTCTTGCCTTACCACAACGAGAATGATAAATGTCAGTTCTAGGTGGCAGTGAAGCAGCAACACTCATTTCACCTTCCTACTCACAGTTATTCTGAGTTATCCAGGATTCAGATGTTTCAAACTGCTGTGCCTTTTCACCACTCTTTCCCCTTTAGTTATTCAGAGAAAGGTTGTAAAATAACTGATAAGAGTGGTGTTTAATGTCAACAGAAGAATAGTGTAGAATATAGTCAAATATGCAAAATTCTTGTTAATTTAGACTGAAAACATGGAATAGTGTTAGATTAAAAGGTGAATTATCTTGAATTGTTTTAAATAAAGAGGAAGTAGATACAGCATCACTTTGACTGCAGGGCTGCCCGGATGCCTTGCAGGGCGATGGACAAGCGCTTGGTCAGATAAACCTGCTTCAGAGTCGCGGTTTCCTGTTTATCTTTTTACCTAGCTATCAACTCCACAGCAGATGAGCAGAGTGGTCGATATTAATGAAGTGGAGGCAGGAACAAAGAAGCGAGAACGGACCTTCCTGCAGCAGCACCCAAGGGTTTATTGTGAGGGGATGCAGGCTACGAGAAAAGACATTGTGGGGGCAGTTACACTGAGTTTTAAGGGGAAAGGAAAGGGGTGGTTATAGAAGGAAGGGTCCAGGGTTCTACAAATCACAGAATGATGAGGAGTGACAGCTATCCAATGAGTTCTGAACAGAGGCGGAACATATTTGAATTATCCAACCAACATAACAGAACAGCAGAACTTTCCAGCACTTGCTGAATATTAAAACAACCTTATGCATATTAAAATAACAGGGGTGGAACAGAGCCTTTGACTGACAAGGCTAAAATGTGGTAAGGTCAGGGGATTTCCCCAGCCATGCTTTCTCCATCTCCCTCAGATTTGCTATCCTGGGAAGAAAAATCTATCCAAGTTATTTTGTTAGTTTTCATAGAGATGGCTGGCTGTGTCACTGCCACAATATAGTACTCATTCATTTTTTCCCAAAGCAGTATATGCCTCCAAAAAATCTAAACATTTTTCTAGGGGATGTGGAGCAAAATCTGTAAATGTTCTAGCTCTAACATCACCAATCCAGTTTATGTAAAACTGCATTTAAATTAAATTTATTTTTATTACTAAGTATCTTTACACTAGATTTCTTTATTGAACTTAATTTATTTCTTTTTTTCAGATAAAAGCAAAATAACAAAGCCTTATTTTATATTTTATGAAAAGAGATACAAAAGTTGTAAAATTTCATTTTGGTGAAGTTTGAATGAATATTTGAACTTTCTACTCTTACACTGAATATAGTTAATGAAGAATACTTTAAAATGCAGTTATGCTCTGTATCACATAGATTAAATTCTCTTTTCCTAACGAAAAATATAGTAAAGATACACAGTGTAAGCTGTACCATATGAGAGAACAGCAAAGAATAAAAATATTCAACATCAATAGTCATGACACATAGCAAATAAGGCAATATTAACATTGACTATTATTTGGAATTTGGACAGAATTTACAAAGGCCAAGATGAAAAAGATCAGTTTTGAAATAAGATGTCAAAAGAATATTGAATGTCTTTGTGTACAAAGGGATGAGAAACATATTTACACAAGTGGAAGAATCATGACAAAGTAGGACATAGAGGTGATGTTCTTCCATTTGGCTGTATTTTACTGTAAGTGTCCCTGGCTGGTGTCGTAGATATTCACAAAGACATGCATGACTATTGTGTTTTTGAATAGTGGTAAAAGGCCAAGTCTTTCCAGCTGCAGAGAAGATTAAACATCTGTCTAGATTATTTCAATACCTCAAGACAGTTTAAGTTATGTATCTTACTCTGGCAGCTACTGTTCCTTGTAATGCTGTAGCTCAGGTTAAGTACCTAAAGAACAGTGGTAATTTGAAAATTTGTTGAAGTTAAGAATAAAATGAGGTTTAAGCAACTTCAGGAACGAGCTTTTCCAGATAATTGTTTTTGTACATGGGCAACTGACCTTCAAGCTACAGATCCCATAACAAATGTGTATAACATATAAGCTGACACATCCTTAAAGATGTGACCAAAAAACCTAAATCAAGTAGTATTGATGTGCAGCAGGAGATCTGCATACAGTAGAAAATTCTGGAGGTTTCAACTGAGACGTGCATTTGTTTTAGGAATAGACCCATTTATTGAAGAATATTCCTTTTAATTGTGACTGTAATATAATGGAGGTATAGCATCATAGCAAAAACTGCTCTATAAACATTTAACATTTTCATCCCTTGTAATATTCTTATATTTTTTAATGCAACTATTAAAGCCCCAAGAAACTTAGCATATGTTGTTGCTTTTGTTGATTTTTTTTGGTGTGTATTTTCTTTCTTTCCTTTTTCTTCCCACTCAAGAAGTATGTAGTTTTCCAGAGCAAAGCCTTTTATCATTCCAGTGGTCTCAATGTTAGATTTCTTAGAAGGTGAATACTGTAGAGCTTCAGGAAAGAAATCTTAGAACTGTTTAGCTAATGGAGAGAAAGAGAAAAGAGTGAAAGGAAGGAAGGGAGAGAAAGATAGATATAGAAACAGAGAGATCCTGAAAGTCTTAATAGAAATTAGTGTGACTGAGAGAACTTGTTTCTTATCCTGAGAATGTAATCACATAATCTTGACGAAAATCAATGAACAAAATGATAAAAGAAATTGGCAGGAGAGGGTTCTCATATGTGTGTGCAGCAACCCAGAAAATGTGTGTGTGCAGTAACCGAAAATGCTGGTTTGTCTGGGCAAGTGGAAGCATTATCATTACTCCCTTTTTCTCCCCAGAAGAGAGTAAGGTGCTGCATACCAGCAAGCTGAGCTGGATTATGAATGAGCAAGTTTTGAGCTAGGTTTTAAGCATCTTTCTTTCCTTGCTTGTCTGGTTTCACTTCTAGTTTAAACAATTCAGTTTCTCCTTCTTTACACTGTAAAACAACAAGTTTCAAATCTTCTTTTTCATCTTGAGTACACCAGTTGAATGGCAATTATCATGCAATATATTCTAAAGCAATCTCTGGAAAAAATTATTTAACTTTTGTTCCCCAATAAACTGCTTATATTGCTCCAGTTTTTACATTATGAGTGGCAATTTTGTTTGCTGACTGATAAAAGGCTTATCTTGCATTCTCGAGCATAGCTAGAAGAATTTGAAGCTGAAAAACCTAATAAAGGTTCTGTATTTATCAGTTTTACATTTAAAAAATCTCAATTAATGAATACATTTGGCTGCAAAGAGATGAGACGTTAAACTTTATTACAGCTGTAAAAGTGATTAAACAACTTCTTAACTTTTATTTCTATTATTAAAAAACCAATTTACAGTAACTTTAAAAAATCTGATTTGAAAGCAAAACCCAACAAATGTTACAAGTAGAATTTACATCTTAAAAATGTAAAATCAATAAAATCAGTAAATGATATGGTGCAAATATCAACCATTTTTTATTAAATAATTTCTTTTGTTCCCAGAGAGTAAAACATGGTGATAAGTGACAGTGTCACAATGACACTTCAGATGTGTATCTGGAAATATTAAAACAAAGAGAAACTATTTATTTTGTTTGTAAATTACTATTTTTGTATACAACCACAATAATGTTGCTCTATTTATTGAAGTGAACTGTATAATACATTTATAATTTCATAGTCAGCATAACTGATTTTTATTTCTACTGTTTTTAGAAATCAATTATAACAAGATTTTTTAAGATCTTTGCTCAGACCTAATAACTCAAATCTGTGTAACAAAAATTACCGTTAGTTGCTATTTAATAAAATGTCTCCTATATGAGCTGATTATTTGCAAACTTGCTGACCTTGAATATAATACATGCAAAAGAAATACTGCTGTTTTTTAAGTAAAGGACATATATACGAGTAGACAACAATAATGAATTCACCTGCTGACATTTTTGGTATTGACAGACCTTACTAACCTCAGATATATTCAAAATTCCAGCAGACTGAATCAATAGCATACATGAATTCCTGGGGGAATATTTCGAAGAAACAGAAATCTGTTATTTACTGTTCTGTTATGAAAGACTTCCACTTTAGCCTGGCTTCTTTATTTATTTTGGCAATGATGAAATGTAATTTACTTTAGGCCTCTCATGCTGTTTTGCGTGAAGAAAACCAGCCAAAATAGTATTCTTGGTTGTCTTGTGTCAAAGCCTTATTACATGCCCAGCAAGTGGCCAAGGAAGAGGTTAGTGCTCAGTCCTTCTTTATTATTTTTGATATCTTGTATCCTACTTTATGCAGGGAGAGGAATTGATGTTTGCAAGATAATTGATTTCACTTAACTATGTTTCAAACCAACTGTACTGTTGGAGCGAAGAACATTAATATTTCTGTCCCATGTAAATACTAAGCTAGTTAATTCTCATCAACATGTAAATTTCACTAATTTTCACTAACACAGAGTGCTCCATAGTGGTGATTAGGACCCATTTTGTCACTGAAGAGAAATCAATATGCCTTGGCATATATCTTGACCTTTTAATTGAGTTCATCATCACCTGTAAGTCATACATAGCATTGTAATCTTGGGGGTAGCAGAAAGGAGAAACACAGGGAAGGAAGGCACAGTAAAGACACGTCTGGTAGCTCTATTGGCTCTGGTTAGCTTAACTTCAGCTTGGATTGCATAAACCTGCGAAGTATGAACGAAAAATTTAATAGCAACCAAGCTGTTGTTTTTAGCTGGATACAAGTTAAGCATTAGGAAGAATAACGCTGCTTCCTTTCTAAAATGGTGTTCTTTATTTCCTGTGTGCTTACAGACTCATTTTCTAGTTTCAGCCTGGCCTGAACTTTGTAAGAGATTATTATTTTATACTATATTTTGAAAAAAAAAGTGTCTAAACAATGTCTGCTATAATTCACTCTTTACATCCTTTAGTGGTGAGACACAAATACACTCAGAGCAGTATGTTGTAAATTCAAAGATATTCTAACCCCCTGCAGAGTAACAAACAATAGTCTTACTAAAAAGCAAGACACATCTTGCAAAAATACTATTTGATTTTAATGTGATCTTACTTTTGGAAGGATGAAGGTGTGGAACACTTTTGTATTTATAAGCTATTTATGTTACAGAACAGTCCTGACACAAAGTGGATGAGGCCCTGTTCATTTTACAATGCTACCCTTTATTGCCATTCATAAACTGAAACTGTTAAAACAAAGACAGTCGACGATGATATGGAACTAGTGAGATGATTACTGCAACATATAAAATATTTATGTCTTCAGATAAAGGATTTCAATGAAGTAGGAGAAAAAAAGACAATGATTTTTTGAAATGTAAATGCCACTTATTTTGCTATCAATCTCACAGCACTCCTCAGCTTCTCTGTGTTGCTGTTTGCTTCTCTACTGGTTTTACTCAATTTTACCAAGGCCTTATCAACAGTGTCTTGAACCACATTTCATTCCTTGTCACTCCTACCTACCCTAAGCACTCCTTCTTCTTACAGCTGTCTCTTCTGTACCTTTTCACCTGAACATTCTGCTTCTTCTTCTGGCCGTTGAGCTTGGACTTGCTGTTCTCTGCTCCACCAGGCAGTGCCGGCTACTCCCCATCTGGCAGCAGTGAATGCACTGCATTACCTTTTCTAGGCTTATGAAAGTACCAGTGATAAATACTGCGCAATTAACTGCTGTATTTGCATATGAAAGGTAAAGAGGAGACTCACTTTTTCTCTGTTGTGTATTAATAAAATATTTTAGGCCTCACTGATTTTAGAGCAAATCTCAAAGATATCATGTTTTTCAAAAGCTCTCCACAGAGAAGTATAAAATAAGGATTGTAATTGAAGGAGTAATTGTTTTTAAATATGTTCTCTTCTACACATTATCTTTGACTTAATAATCAAATCATCATTAGTGATAGATGATTTTGGGGGGAGGGGCTGTGGGGAGGGTATTGCCTTTAAATTTGGCATCCTATGAAGCATAGAGAATAAATCTTCTGTGAAGGGACAGAATTTTTATTAAGAGAAAGGAGTTCTCTTCAAATTCAATTTTTCTATTGCAGGACCCCAGATTTTTTGCTGATACCACCAGCACCTGTCATGCACAAATACTTCTCCTTGCCTGTCCCTTCAGTCTCAGTAGTAAGAAAGACTTCTAATAATGCCTTGTTATGCAGAGACGATGACATGTTTTAATGTAAATAATCTGATCACCCTCTCTTGACTGCATCAGTCCACATCTTTTTCTATCATTATTTATTCAGTATCAATATTCAGTTGTCTCCTATCCCTACAGCAAATTCTTCACACTTCTAAACCATTCTCTGGCATGCCTGCAGAATTTGAATTAACTGAACAGATGAACCTTAAATAGAATTATTATGCAATAGAACTCAGGTAGTCTAATGTCAAGTACACACCACAGCCGATTTTCTCCTTTACTGCTCCTTTGCTTCATGGCAAAGCTGTACTTTTCAACCAGAAATAGGGATCAAGACATTCAGTTCAAGTTTTAAAGTAAACAGCTTCATAAGATACTAACACAACAGTTCTTGTATTGGATCTGAACCATTTCTAATTGCAGCAAATTGCTTTGGTGTGTCACCTTAGATTTTGTGTTGTTGAATTACAGTTATTAATTTAAAAGAAGGAAGATTCACCTTTCTTCAAATTTCTTGAATATCAAAATGAATGCTGCTTAGTTGTGGGGTAGTTTTGTTTTGTTTTTAATCTGAGAAGCTAAGGGAAATAAGATTCCCTTAAGTTATATAGAAAAAGAATATAAAGCCAATGACATGTAAAAAATACCCTATATGGGTGCAAGTCAGATATTTATAACTGGCACACCTCAAGTTCATTGCTGAAGTCATCTCCAGCTAGAATCTAGGTCTCTATATATATTTAATGAACATTGTGCCCAGTCTTGAATGTAATAAATAATTTATTCTCTTTGAACTTCCTATGGAAATGGTGTTAAGAACTAGTCTTTGCCTACAAAATGGCACTGCTTCACCATTAAGAGAGCTGCTCAAAACAACACTATTTATGGGAGAAATACAACTTCCAGACATTTAAAGGTCTTTTATGTTTCAGAGAATATTTAAAAGTGGGGAAAGATGCAGATGGTTATGCTACTAAATGTGGTGTGTAACAGTGTCATCTGATGATAGAAAAAAATAAAAGTAGATACACACCACCCTACCCTATCTTCATCCCCTGCTCTCAGTTTCAAGTTTCTTTCCTCATAAGAAAAGAACTTAATCTAATTTAAAAATGGTCTAGGAAGTAAAGAAGTCCAGTAACCATTCTTCTCTTTTTTTTTTTTTTTTTCTTTTCACAGATATGGAGGAAAAAACAGTATGAAGAAGCATGATGATGTGGAATAAAATCTTACAAGAATGTTAAAGCAATGTCAGAAAGAATGAGGACAGATATGTGCTTAGAGGAAGTTATGTAGTGCAAGTGCACTGATCAAAGTGGTTTCAACATCTGCTGTAGCACACTTCAGGTTCCTCAGCAGTCCACACTGTGGATGATAGGAGGAGAGATTAAAGATTAATGTGACATCATGGAGAATATAAAGAAAGTTTTTGCTTGCCCAGTACTTTATTAAGTGTAAAATATAAGTTTATGGAAGAAGCAAGAGACACACAAACAGCTCAGAAGATATGTTAAAGAATTTAAAGAAGGTAACTTGCACATTAGACAATTCAAAATAAAATGTCAAAAAATTAAAAAACTAAATTAACTGTGCTTTATAGGGTGTCTTCTCTCATGTATACTTTTTACCAGTACTTTCTGAAAGGTATTCTGCCGTGTAGATCTTCCACTTTCTGATTGTGTGGCACTGCTCTGGACTCAGCACCAGGATATGAGTATGCCAGTGACCCAGCCTACCTTTTCTATGAAAACTAACAAAATAACTAAGTAGCTAACAAACTTGGATAGATTTTTCCTCCCAGGACGGTGAATCTGAGGGAGATGGAGAAAGCATGGCTGGGGGAATCCCCT
>VYZT01060787.1:92334-104717 GCA_013400735.1 Pomatostomus ruficeps | reverse complement strand
GAAGCTGTGGCTGTCCCATCTCTTGAAGTGTCAAAGGCCAGGCTAGATGGAACTTGGAACAACCTGGTCTAGTTGTTCCTGCCCATGACAGGAGAGTTGGAACAATATGATCTGTAAGGTCCCTTCCAACCCAAGCCAATCTATGATTCTATGCCCAGGACATGTAAATCCAGGGCAGCCACAGCACAAGGTTGGACCATGGGAGGACCCTTGCTCAGGGGTTACCTGACCAGTGATTTAGCAACCTCTTGTCTCTACCATAAGCAGCTGGGCAGAGAGAAATGTAGGAACTAGTCTCAGGATCTGAGTCTAGAGAAACCTTGGTGTCTTGCCAAGCCATGCTTTCACACTTTTCTGCATAAAGGTGAAGTTGAGGAAGAGCTTCCTTTGCAACTATACATGAGATTCTGCCTTACCATTTGACTTTCATAGATGGAACATTTTTAGGAGAAAAAACAGCAAAAGTGAATGTCTTCAGAATCCAAATCACACAGCCTGGTAAGAGTGCAAATAAAGATGCACCATCTTTCTGAATTTGAGGGAGATTTGCTTGTCACTCAACCTTACATTCCTGTCCTTGACCTGGTGACCAACCCAAACTTGCCCCGGGCTCAGCAGCACGTTTTGTACACAATGTTTTCTTGCGAGAAATGGGTCTAAACTGGTCTCCTTTCCCCTCCCCCAAAAATCCCATTGTGTTTCAGCTAAACATGCTTAGAGGTGATCCTTCAATGGCTGTTTTTCTTGTACATGATTTCTCCAGTCAACTCCCTAAAAAAGCTTAGCTTCTTGGGAAGGAAAATGCCACATAGGTTAGGAAAAGGCCTTTCGGAGCTTTGCTAGTTGCCAAGAAGAAAAATACATTTTAAAAAGCCATAAAAGTGTAATTCTTCTCTACACACATTCTAATAAATCAAAGATAGCTAAAAGGATTTTCTTCAGTGAAAGAAAAATCATCATTTCTTGCCCTATACAAAGTGTGAAAGTTTTAGTCTGAACAGAGAAATTTTACAGAGAATTATGGTCATGTGAAACGAAAGGGTTAGAAAGAAAAGCTCAATGTAACCCAAGCACTGGCTTTTGATATTATGAAAGCTATAATGTATGAAACACTACAGATCTATGGGAAATATATTCCTTTCCATGAGAGGAATTGTCAGAGCACAATGTCTATGAACCAAGATTGATTACACAGAAACTGTTTTTCCACTTGACATTTATTTTGCAGAGATATTAATGAGGAAACAATTTCTTTTCCCTGCAGTTCAACCTGAGGTCATTCCCCAAGTCTGTTATCAACCTAGACAGCCCATCTGAATGTATCTAACACATGCATTTGGGAGATGAACTATGGTGGGTATATTTGAGGAACCCCGATTTAATTTTGAACTATTTTAATTGAGTGAAAAAGTGTTCCTTGGGCTCTCACTTGATCAGTCTTTGCCTAGTTTCTGCGCAGAACCTAAAGGACCACTATAGGCATACTGTTTGTGCCTACAGCAAGTCTTCTAATAGTTCTCAAGAATCTTTGCTCTCATTAATAAAGCAAAGAGATCTCCAGCAGACCTGACTGGGGAGAAGGTCATGAACGTGAGTACTGGCACTTGTGCTGCAGATGCCTGTTCTGCAGGCAGTCTGCACTCGTTGTGCATAGCTGACCACCAGGATTTCCACTGCAAATGACACAGAACGTGCATAGTGGCTCCTCTGGACTGGCAGCACATTTAACTTCAATGGTTAAAGCAGATTTTTTATGTCACTATCATGCAACGAGACTGTGTGCACATTAGTGCAATAATATCTTGCAAACCATAGCAGTTGAGGGGTGGGTACAAGTCATATCCAGCCATCCCTGTGGCTGAAGGGGTCATCACGGCAGATGTGGGGAACTCTGAGGTTGGCCACAAATTTTTTTATAACCTTCTAGCCTAGAAAGGTTATTGAAAATCTCGGTTTTGTCTCTTCTTCCTCTGTCACTCCCAGGCACCTCATGTAACACCTGAGATCTGAGAGCACCAGAGCCATCAAAATGTTCTTTTTATAGACAGTGAGAAAGGGCAGGCAGCATGATATAGGGGTGACCTCCCATCTGACACACAGGGTAGGACTCATCCCACCTATTTTTGGCTGTGTTAATTCTATGGTTCTGATCTGCACTGTAGCTGCTGTCTTCTCCTTTTACAGCCAGTGAAGAGGAACAGATACTTCCAGGGAAAGAGGAAAATAACTTCTTCATACAAGGGTGTTTGACAGGGTGAATCTGCATCAAAAGGTGTTCAACAAAGAAGAGATACCCCAAATGACAAGTGCAAATTAGATGCTGAGCTTTCAGGTAGCTGTATCTGGTGGAGAAAAGTCACACATTCATAGCTACTTGTTCTTGCAGCACTTGAGGAGGGCTGTAGGAATTTGTGGTTGCCTTTCATGGCCAAAGCAGGATTTACTTCTGAGCCCTGGATGGTCCTTTTCTGTCAGTGTGTGCTATAGTGACCACTTTATGCAAGGCAGATGTGAAACAGCAAAGTGAGTAGCCCAAACATCCAGAGCTGCATGTACTCCAAAATCCCCTTCCCTGTAGGTGAGTTTTCAGATAACCAGGGGTTAAACATCTACCCTGGTCCAGGCATACCCAACTCAGACACAGACTGGGAGAGATAAAGGGGTCAAAAAGAAATGTTCCAAGGAGGAAGCTCTGCCACAGTGTCCCAATACTGTGATTTCTTGCACTGTGATCAGTTTCTATAAAGCAACACCTTCCCTGACCAGAGTCTTGCTCTCTGCCAAGAATCCCCAGGGCAGCTGGACAAATCCAATCATCCAGCAACTGGTGATGAACCTTGCTAATCGGGATTTCCAAGAAAATAGTTGACCCATCAGCAGCTGAACATGCATGTCTCTTAAGAAGGAAAGAGAAGGAAAAACCCCAGAATTGCACCATATACAGGAAAAGTGGAAGGAAGGAAGGTTTATGCTGAGTAAAGTTGGCAAATCCCAAGGGATCCAGACAGCATCCACCTCACTTCAAAAACATGTGGGATGCTGTCCAGAAGACTTCTGCCTGGAGACAAGCTGTGAGGAGGACACTGAATACCCAGCTCCCATCCAGGGTGCCCTACAAGGCGTTCCTTGCCATGGCAGTGTAGCCAGAACGAGGAGATAGCAACAGACCCTGGAGGGGGGAAGTGCTTGGGTCCAAAACTTGTCAAAGAGAGGAGAGTGGTTTTCTGTGACAATCCATCCTGTAATTCCTTGGCTGCAGACACTGCTTTGGAGGAAGAGGCATGGGGAGCATTCTCTGCTCTCTGTAAAGAGGAGGCTTGAGGACGTTCAGCTGCTTATTGCTGCTGCTAGGCTGCATGGATAAGCAGCAGCCTCCAGCCCCCAGGGAGGCTGAGCCAGCCCTGAATCCACTTCAAAGCAGAAAAGAACATTATGGCCTGTGCGTGAGGGTCTTAGCTTCTCACACGGCTCCTCCACTCCAGTTTTATGGCGTGAAGAACACAGCCCTTATGACAGCAGCTCAGCTGCATTTTTCTTGGTGAGTTCATTCCCACCAGACATCATTTAGGCACTCTTCAGAGTGGAAACGAAAAGGAGTGAGAAGTGGCCCCCTTGAAGTTCTGCTCAGCTGGGCTGCTCGTGTTCCTGAAAAACACATCTACCTTTTTAAAACTCCCTGAGCTCGCATTTGGGGAGCCTGCCTGGCGGTTTCCATATGGGGTGTGTGGAGGGGGTGCATGTCTGATGATAGGAAAGGTGTGTGTGCAGCCTGCAGTCCTGAAGACATGTGGAGAAAGGTGAGGTGGGTGCAGGGGCTGCCTTACCATGTGAGTGTATGGGATGGAAAGAGATGAAACCAGAGCTGCACAGAAGGAGGGAGATGGAGACACCATGTGAGGAGGAGGGTTATTCCAAAGCCAGACCCAGGCAGCCCCATTTCTGCCCCACCACCTTCCCCTTCTTCCGGCCAATCCCACCACAAGCAGCTTTCCCATGCAGCACAGGACTGCAGCAGGACGGGGTGCTCATGGGGAGGTGACAGTGCTGGCAGACAGGGCCAGGCTGGTTCTGCAGCTGTACAACTCACTTTCTTCTGCAGGTACATAGGACACGATGGCTTTAAATCAGCGGCAAGCTATGACCAGTGCTCAACTACTTGCAGCTGCCTGAGGCCCTTTATTGGCAGTGCAAAGCCTGGTACTGGCTGGTGTGGTCTCTCTGCCTTCTGAATCTTCTGGCAGAGGGGATTCACCTCCCTATTTCCTTGATAAATCCCATGCTACAAGACAGGGTTGCAGGAGAGTCTGTTTTAGGGACATTGGGTGAGCAGCTCTCTGCTTTTAAAGTATCAGTTGTTTCATAGAATTATTTTTCTTTCCAGGCTGACAATGTCCATTTAAGGCAGTTTAAATAAATACTGGCCTGATGCTGAAGCTAAGAGCTCATGTCAAAGGGAGATTTAGCTGTTTAGTGGCAGAATGTTTAAAAAACAAGCTGGAATGTCCGATACAATTTTTCTGGTGAAGAAGGTCAGTTGTATCCAGAGGGATTTGATGCCATTCCTGTTTTTTACTTTGATCCCAAGATCAGGAATTGGCAAGCTGGTTCCACCTGGGCTCTTTCTCTAAGAGTTTACTGTAGGTCTGGGTGTTTCTCTTTGCATGTGACATGTGTGACTTTCTTCCTCTTCCTCTCAAGAAGGACTCCTGAAAGATTCCCAAGCAGCCAGCCAAGGGCTGATTGGCAAGTCCTTGCTTTCCTGTGCCACCATAAAATCACCAGTTAATACCTGATTGCATGAACATTGGCCAGGAAAATGGATATGTGTTTATATTTGACCACATTGCCAGCATACATGGAGCCTCTGTCACAAGAAAACCTTGTCTGAATTTGCTTACATGTGTGATCTCACCAGTATTCCAGGTTGTGCACTCACACAGACCTTGCACAAGGACCCAAATCTGTTTGCCTGAGTGCCAAACACCATTTTCCTCTCCCTTCATAATTGCATTTTCATTTGCTTGTTGCTTGCCTTGCTCACCTGTACATGCGCACATCTTCCTTCCCTGGGCATGCGTGGAGGGATGGTAGCACCTGTATTTACATAGGAATTTCCAGCTAAGGCATTTGTGGACAAGCCTGTGAACAAGTATTTCCCTGCTAGTGTATCTCTGAATAAGTGCTCACATAAGTGTTCTTTTGCCAGCAAATTCCTAGATAAATCCTCATCAGTTCATATAAGTGCAAGTACTTGCTCTGGGATTTGCCTGCCAATACATATCTAGAGATACACTTGCTTGAAAATTCATATCCACATGTGGCTCTGCATGCGAATGCTAGTTCAAAGAATCTCACCTCGCGCTTTCCTTTTTCTACCTGCACCTTTTCAGCCTGGATTCTGCCACAATAAGTATTCACAAGAAAAGCAAGCAATGGGGGAGGTGAATGCCTTCAAAGCAAATCACAGCTCTTATTCAGATGAATAGTAGAGAGTCTTTTCTTCTGATAACTGTCCTTACTGCTCTTGTGATATGCATATGACTTTATATGTTTCCATTTGAGGCCCGAGGAACTCTGCTAGTTCCCCCCTGCTGCCCACAAGCCAAAAAGACGATAAGGGAATATAATGAACACAAACAATGGTGGAGGCTGAATTTGACCTTTTTTTTTCCTCTAGGGACAGACAGGACTCACAGATGTAGGAATATTATTGAATTCCTTTGGATACATTTGATCTCTCAGCCAAAAAAGTATGTGGGACATTTCCGCTTATTTTTAAAACATTCTGCCACAAAACAGTAATTCAATTAACGAAAGCTCCCACTGATGTCAGCCCTGAGCTTCAGCCTGGCTGAACATTTCTCTCTGCTGTACACACAAAAGCCACCTTAAAGGGGAGCGACTAATCTACATATGTTTGGAAAGGAAAAGCCTTCATGAAATCTTTTATGATTTAAAGTGAAGGCATGTAATGAACAAAGTGTGTTGCTCATTAAATGCGCCCATGTGCAAGCAGGCCTTTGCCACTTGGGTTACAGTCTTCCAGCCCTGCTTGAGGTGGATCTGGAGCCATGGAAGGTGTCTGGAACTTGTGCTGAGGCACTAAATGGCTCTCTCCTCCAGCAGCCTGCTTCCCTTTGCTTCTTTCCCTCCTGGCAAAGAAAACGGGAAAGTGAACGTTGCTGCACTGTGAACTCAGCTTTGTTTCATGCATTGACTGAGGAGTCTGATTCTTCAGGTCAGAACTGTTGAAAAGATATGCTTTCCCTGGAATAATTCCCTCTTCCCGCTCCCACCCCCCAAGACCCAAATAATTACCTTGGCCATATGTTTTGTAAAAAGCACTTTTCACAAAAACAACATCTTACGTGAAATAGAATCTGACAGGTCTCTTTTAATGTGATGTTAAATGTGAGGTTTTACTCTCATAAACCTCAGAAAATTCAGAAGTTGATCTTTCACCAGAAACTTTAACTCTGCCCCCTCGTGCATGTGCCCTCCAACAGGAGGGCTCAACAAACAAGCACACAAAAATACTTTCCAACAAAATCCTGTGTGTATCATTCTGATGCCTATCAGGTTGCAGGTGAAAGTGCAATTTAAACACAAATCAAAATCAGACAATTAAGGTTACTTAAAAAGTAATATCACAGATGCGTTATTCAACATCATTTGGGAATATGCAATAAGATATGGAGATAAACTGAGATGGAGAAGCTGGGGGAGCAATATATTTAAAATATCCAGGTAGATGGATTAGAAAGCAAATCAGGCCTCCAGGACACTCACTCAGATGCAACCAGGCTGAGAGCATTTGAAAGTCACTTCTGAGCCACAGCTGTTCGGAGCCATCCATGAAATGAATCTCATGGATCTCTGTCCATCCTCGTTGAATGAATCTATACATGGCAAAACAAAAACAATTTGCTGATCTTATCTAAAATCCTTTGCTGAGGGCAAGAGAGTATGCTGGACACTGACAATCTTGTCCTGCTCTGAAATGTGTCCCTTGCTCTGGAGCAGAGCCAGGGCCCACTGTCTGGATGGTGGGGAAGAAAATTAAGTGTGTCAGGCTGTACTGCTTGGAGTGGCTGAGCTGAAACCCAGCATAAACAATGGATTTCTCCCTGGGAAACCATGTGCACACCCAGGACAACCTCATTCTGTGGCCACAGGCATGGTCCCTGTAGTCTCCTGGTCTGCCACCTCCAGCCACCTACAGATGCTGCGTGATGCTCAACTCAAGGGGATCAGTAGAAAAGTGAAAATACAGTCACATCTTCTGGGCATCAGCATGGGTTGTGGAAGAACAGGGCTGGGACTTAGTGATGGCCCCTTTACCCAGCAGACATTTCCTGCAGTCTCGCTGCCCAGGGAAGTGTGCCATGCTGCGGGAAGTCCTGTAGCGGTAGGCAGGGGGAATTGTTTTAAACAAAAAGAAGGCATATTCAGTCTAGATATAATAAAGAAATTCTTTACAGTGAGGGTGGGGAAATAGTGGCATTGGTTGCCCGGCAGGATGGTAGATATCTTATTCCTGGAAAAATTCAAGGCCAGATTGGACAGGGCTCTGAGAAACCTGATCCAGTTGGAGATGTCCCTGCAGGGGGCTTGGAACAAATGACCTTTAAAGGTCCCTTCTAATCTGAAGTATTCTATGTTTCTATTAAATGGGCAGACTGCTCAGCTACAGCAGAGCAGGTTTGGCCTTTCAGTATTTTGTGGTGGATAGGGGCAGACTACCAGCCTGAGGGAATTTCAGAGTCTGAATAGACCTTGAGGAGCTTGTAAAGGGTTAGAGTGGCTGTTTAGAGCTGTGTGAAGTGTGGCTGAGAGGACAAGGGGAATGCTAAAGGGGAAGAATTAATTTGCACATCTCATTTGGGCCTCCATCAGCACATCCTTTCCATAGGAGCAGGACTCAGCTGCCCAGCAGCTCTGACATCCCGTGACATGCAGGCTGTGCAAGTGGTGGATCTGGACACCCTTGTGTCATCTGGACAGGGTGCCATCACGACAATGGCAGCTGGGAACCAGGCACTAGGCACTGAGCTGGGAGACGATTCCTGATGTTCTGCCAGACAGATCCCAGCCTTGGGGAAGGGGCCCTCTGAAGGGGAGACAGTAAACGCATCCAGGGTTATAAGGATGGACAAATGAGCTTTTGCTTTCTTTGCCTGAAGGGACTAAATCCCACCAGTCTTGGCAGCATCAGTCAGCAGTGCACTTTTGGTTACCATGAGTGTGAAGGATAGGGGGAGAAGACAACAAATATGGATATTTTGTCAACTGTTGGATTCTTCAGGGCATTTGTGTGCAACCTGGAGCAGTGTTACTACTGCTCCCATCCCACAAAGGGGAACGACAGTGAGCTGGCTGGTGAAATACCACCATTTCTCTGGTCCTGCTTGACCCACTGGGTCAGAGTGCCTTGCAGGGCATAAGACAAGAGTCTGTTCCTTCAGTCTTCGAAGATCAGTTCCCCTGACCCTCTTGGCACTGCTGGAGCTGGTGACTTGAGGGTTATTTGAGTCCAGCCTGCCCAGCAGCTTCACGGTTGGAGCAGCTCAGGTGCAAACACTTGGTGCCTGTCTCTCTGCTCACCTGACCAGCATGAGAAGCAGGATATCCCTGACCAACTGCACTGGCTTATTCCAGCCTCCAGCATTGTGTCTCTCCAAGCTGGCAAGGCAAAGCTGCATTTCAGAGGCTGGGGCTGATGCTCATGCCAAATGGCTTTGATCAAAGCCCTTGTTTAGTTATCAAAGGCAGGGTAAACAGCTGGACATGCACCTGCTGGGGAAAGGCTTTTTCCTCTGTTCTTCAATCTCGGCCAACTTCAGCAGGACTGGGAGAGATCATTTTGCATCCTGAGGCTGTTTCAGGAGGGCAATCCTTTCTTCAGGATACTGAATGAACTGTCCTCACAGTTCCCATTACTGCTGTGTTGAGCAATCATTCTGTGTTCCTGGAAAACACTGAGATCTTTACTCTGGTAGCAGACTTAGAGGTGTGGGGTGCATGAGGATAGTTAACCTGAAAGTATCAGGCCCTGACATAAATAACTCAGTCTCTTGATCTTCAGGAGGTTGCCAAGGGGTGCCTGACCACACTGTGGAGCAGGAGTTTTTCTCCATCATAATTCCTGTCTCCTAGGGAAGGCAAGAAGGAATCATGTCTCCATCTTCAAATGTCCAGAAACCTTTGTGGCAGGCTGAGTCAAATGAGGAGAGGTTTTATGGAGCCTTCCAGAAGGGATAAGAAGGTAAAGAGGCAAAAAAAAAGGGCTTAGGAAAGTATCAGCTTTGAAGAGTGAGATATTTCTGTGGCTGAGCAAAGGCTGAGAGTCCTTGGCTCAAGAAGCAGGATGAAGCAGCCACATTGCCTGCTTTTCTGAAACCCAATCTGCCCCAGCTTCATGTCTCCCCACACTGAGGGCTCCTCTCCCTTTCCCCTTCTTTTTTTTTTCCCCCTTTTCTTCCTAGGAAAAAAAAAAAGAAATGCAGAACGGAGCTGGTGCTGTTTTCCCAAAGTGTTTCCCCCAGGGTCCTTGTTGCAGCATCAAATTTCCTTTGAAATGGCTATGTGGGAAACACAGTTTCTTGGGTCACTTCCCAAATGAAAAAGAAAAAAAAGACAATAAAAAATGAAATAGGAAAATAAAATTCAACATATGAAGAACAGAAGCCAAATCACAGCAGCTCTCTGTCCCATTTAATACTTGGTTCTAGGGAGGAGACTGAAAGTGTTGTTGGGAACAGTGATTTTGCATTACCATGTTCCTGCTTCTAAATGTCTTCCTGGCTCCCTCCCTGGATTAGCCTTTTTGCCCTTTTTCCATTTAAATTCCACTAAGATCTGGGGCATTGACTACTCTGCAAGCTGAGTGTGGAAACAGACGGCTGACTGGAAGCAATTCCTGGAGCGTATTCCAGACCACCAAAGTAACCCAGGGAAGAGGATAAGTTCCTCTTTAACACTTGTTTGTGATTTGAAGACAAAGCTGATTATTATGGGTACAAGGACTCATATTTCTGTGTTTGCTATCTGTCTCTGCTCCTAACCAGCCTTTGGTTGTTGTCTCTGTGGTGACCCACACCAGGAAAACAGGTAGACCTCTGCTCAGCCCTGTATCCCTGTATCCCACACAGATGCACGCACCCCTGACTCCTCAGCAGCTGTGCTTGTAGGTGCAGTGACCTTCTGAAAGCTGCAGGCTGAGACCTCCACTAGGACGTCAGCTGTCTATTAACATTTCCAGAACTTTTCCTAGTGCCTGCTGACATGTGAGAAGCTTTCTGCCACCTGGCCCTCTTGGCAAGCAACAGGCAGCGTCTGTCTGGCTTTGATCTGCTGCGCACGATGTTTGACCAGGAGTGAGTGGGCTGATGTGCCTCAGTCTGTTTCTGCCAAAGCTGATAGAATAAGGCAAAGGATTCAGTTGGCTGGGGTCAGCACTCCAGGCCAGTACAAACCCCTGCTTGAATGCTGCAGACAGGCCTGCAAAGTCTGCAAAATCAAGGGCTAATAGTTTTCTTCCTGCTCAGATTGTATTTACTTTCCCTGCACAGAACCTTTATTTATACCACTGCTGGCTGATAGAATGGGAAAGCACCAAGAAAGGCACCAGACAGACTATGCAGGATGGTTTTCTTTGGGCTTTGTTTATATCATGCTCTAAAAATCCCTTTTCTTAAAGGTTGCCCAGCCAAGGAAATGTGCAGAGCACCCAGCCTGGGTGAGACCTGAAAGTCGATAGCTCTGCTGCAGTGTTGGCTTTTCCTGTGCACATGGAAAGTCAAACGGTTTCTTTTGAGTGACTTTGTCACATCTGGGAACCTCATGGCTACCCTGAAGCTTCATTTTCTGGTCCAGCAAAGCTGGGGCCCCTCCTGACCTTGCTGGTGGTTGTGTCAGAGTGAACTCCCCGAGTCCTGTCCCAGCTCACCCTGTGAACACATAGTTTGATTCAATCAGCCTGATACATTTCCCTGCTATTCCCCTGCTATTGCTTGCAGTGCATCACCTATGCATTTTGCAAAAATCCCATCAGTAGGAACACATTTTGTCCAAAGTGGTAATTTTTATGTAGATGCTGTTGATGTCCTGTAAGTAATGTGATCACACTGACCACATCTATGTCTAGCAAGCCCAGGTGAATCTCCCCCTCTGAAAAATACCTGGATGAAATCTCTCTGTCGTTGTAATTCAGCCCCAGACTTTTGATATCCAAAGTCTGAATTTTGAAGCCAGTACCTCAGCTGAAATAATTTACTGCTTCTCCAGACTAGATTTCAAGCCCCATAGGAATAGCTTTAAAAAAAAAAGCCTAACAAAGAATTTCATTCAGTCATATATTTCCCTCTATGCCTCTGTTGTGTTTGTTAAAAAAGGATGGGTCTTTATGCCTTGTTGTTGACTGCATCAAACTGTGAAAAATAAATAATGATCAAAACCAAATGTCATCTGTCTTTAATCAATGAACTGTTGAAAAGGACACAGAGTGCCAGTATGTTTATGGAGTTGGGCTTAAATAGAGCTTGCAGCTTTGTGTGTATTTATGAAGGTGTTGACTAGAAGGTTTTAGACTCTGTAGCGCACATTTACTTTGAGTATTTAGCAAAGCTGCTCAGCCCGTTTTCTTCTTGCATCTGTAATGTCTGCATGGATGCCTCAAGCTCATTCCTGGCTGTCTCCATGGACAGTGCTGGTCCTCTCTAGCTGATGCTTGGGAAAACAAACTGTGCATAAAACATTAAAAGTTCACTAAAGTACAATTCCTTGGATACATCATCTCCTCAGAGGGAATAATCATAAAACTAAAGTGTTTCTGCCATTGCTGGATGGGCTCCAAAGAAAGTTTGGGAGCTTCACAGCACCTTTGGGTTCACCAATTTTTACAGATATTTTACTGAGAACTTTTACAAGACTGGTGTTTCTGTTCCTCGTTGTAGAGGAAAGCAGCGAATTCATAGACACAAGAAACCCAGCTGGCTGAACAGCTAAAATACATTTGGCTTGGCATCCTCCTTGTGCACCAAGACTTTGCATAAACCTTCATGCTCCAAAGGAATGCATGTAGCTATGAAATCAGAGCTGCTCTTTTGTGTCACTACCGGCCTCAAAATGAAATCCATCCCTGTATGTAGCATCCTTGGAAGCTCACAGGAATAAAATTATGAGATCAGAAATCAGAAAGTTGCTGGCTGTCAAAGCACCTCCTATCCATGGAATCATCCTGTGGGAGGTAAACAAGTTTCAGACCATTTGTTCAGAGACCATGAGAAACCTGCATGTCCATGCCTCGTGAAGGCCATGAATCAATGCGAAATCCTTTAATTCTTGTTATTCACCAGTTGCAACTTCCCTCTGACATCCTGTCT
>VYZT01060787.1:76454-92291 GCA_013400735.1 Pomatostomus ruficeps | reverse complement strand
GGTCTCTAAAAATGGCAAGTCGGATCGATAAGCCATCCTACAACAGTGAGCACCCTGACCCTGAGAGCAGTATCAAAGAATGTGCCATTACTTCACCACTCTGTCATTTTGTCAATGTCAGCTTGAATAATGACTGCTATCTTGCATCAAATGCAGTCTACCCTGAAGTTCATTCACCATTAAGATCATGTCTGCAAGGAGAGTGCAAGCTCAGCTATGAAATCCCAGCCCAAGGAGGATGATTGTTTTGTTGTTGATGCGGTACTGCGCCCAGCTATACATCAGCTCCTATGATATACTCTCGGTTAAAGACCTGCCGTGCCAAACTTTTAGGTACCCTCAGCCCATTCTCATGCTCATTTTAATCACGGTCAGGCATTTCCACTGGGTTTGATTAAAAATATAAGGATGGGTGCACTCAGAGAGACAAAAAATCCATTATACTGTCCTATTTCTGGCAGTGGCCAGCAGTAGATGCCTACACAGAAAGTACAAGAACATGGCAAGGATATAGTGATATTTCCCCTGAGTGCTCTGCCAGGCTCCAGCAATTTCTATCACACAGACATCCTGAAGTAGGTGAGCATGTTTTGCTTAATAGCCAGCAGTAGCTCACTCCTCCATGAATTTGTCCAGTCATCTTTTTAACACACATAATCTTTCACTATCCAAGGCATCCTGAGGCAAAGAGATCAGCAGCACAATTATATGTTGTGAGAGGAATGTCTCCCTTTGCTTTGAATTCTGATTGACACGAGTCGGGTACTGTGGCTGGAACAAAATGGCTGCTGGAACAAAAACATTCCACCTGTGTGAAAAGCTTGATCACTCGGGAATGAGTGCATTTGTGCTCCCATCATTTTATTTCAAATGTCACAGGTCAACGTTCTGCATTATAACCAGTGATGGAACTCAATTTGACGCATTATTGTGAGAACTATTTAAAATGTCGGATGGGGATAGGCATATCGTACCTGTCTATCACATCAAGATGGAAAGCCAGTTTGAATAAATTAACCATGATTCGAACCATCCATTTCAGACTCAATGACTAGGGCTGAGCTGACTGGGTTTTATTCCTTGGAAGTGCTGAACTTCATCTGTAATGATTCTAAAACTGTGTCTGTCAGCCACAACTTGCTTTATGATAGTTATTTCACCTACAATTTCATCTCACTTTGCCAAAGGTTTCTCATACTCCTTCAGCTTGAACCCTGATAAAGTATCTCATGACATCCTTACAGGCTGAACAGACACAGTGCGATTGCAAACAAACCAAACTGACTGTCATTATTGAATAGTCCTCAGACACACACACAGCTTGGGTAAAGTCATATTAGCTGTAAAAAGCTTGAATTCCTAGGAAATCTCACGGGAATCAGAATTATCAACACCTAAGGTCATTCTGAATCATTCAACAAATTGAGTCAGGCAACTTTCAAGCAGGTACAACCTTTGTTACTCAGAGTAACAAAATCTATCTTGTCTTCCACATGTTGCTAATGTAAAAGAGCTTTTCCCCCTCCAGCTGCCTAGTGTCTCCTCTCCTTGTAATGATATTTCAGCTAATGGAGTTATGGTCACACAAATCTGGGTTCCAAATGACTCTTATGAACTGTCTGCGTTCAATTCAAGATCAAATGTTACATATCAGAAGAACAGTCCTGAGACCTGTTATAAAATCTCTGTGACCCTGAGAGAGGGCTTCAGACTTGAGCCTTACTGCAAATATGGAGGTGATTTTGAGAAAGGTGAGGTAAGAAAAAAAACATGAGGATTTGTAGGTTTGATTACCTTGGATGCACAACTTTCCCGCTCCTGACCAGCCTCATCCAGCTCCATCCACCTCTGCAAAGTGCAAAAGCTCTTGGAGGGTACATCAAAGGTGCCTGCCCAGGTGCATCCAAGTGGTTCTGTTCCTCAGAATCTTGTTCATTGCACCTAATAAAAACAACATCCCTCTAAAAGACATGTGCTGTGACTTCAGAAAAGAATTTCCCAAAGCTGAGGGAAAGCATGAACTTCCCTGAGCATAGGAAAAATGTGTATACACACACACGTATATACACACACACATATATATAGTATGAATATATGTATGTACATGTATAAGGAGAGCTTTAAAGGGGGTTTACAAAGGCCTAAACCCTATGGTTTCATAAGAAAAAGATCAGAACAATTTTGGCCAAACAGACATTTTTAGTTCAGCATTGACATGAAGGTAGCAATTAGCCCTAGAACAGCTAAGTAAAGCAAGGACATGAAGCAGAAATGCAAATCAGTGTAAATTTTAAGACAGGAAGTACAGAAAATGGAGAGAAGAAAAAGGTGGCAAGGAAAGATCCAAATTATTGAACAGGAAAGAGTTTTCTGGGCTAATTAGGAAAAACAGAAATGTCAGCGATGTCATGGGCCAACCATGTGGAGACAGAAAAAATGTGAATAATGATTTAGAGACAGTAGAAATGTTCAATAAATATGTTTGCTCTGAGTTTGGAAAGAAAGAAGAGGATGTGTTTATCTCACACAAGGATGTCGAAATATTTTCCACTCTACTAGCAACCAAGAAGGAAGTTAAGCAACTTCTTCTAGGGATAAACACATTTTATACGAACAGGATCTGCAAACTTGCAGCCAAGAGTCTTCCTAGAACTGGCGAGGAAATTTCTGACCCCTTGACATCAGTCTTGGATAACTCTTGTAGCACTAGGGAAATTCCAGAGGAGTTGGAGAGCTCTCATTATGTGCCAGTATTAGAAAAGAGAAAGTGGTCTGACCCCAGCAGCTCTAGAGTGGCAAGTCTGACATAATCTCATCACAATAATGGAAAAACTAATACAGGAGTCAATCAAAACAGAATTAATGCATGGGAACATAATTAGGGCCAGTTAACACAGACTAATAGAAAATAGGACTTGTCAAACACTCTTTGATGAGATAAAAATTTGGGATGATAAAGGTGACTATGCGAATATAATATATTTAGACTTTTATAAAGCTTCGACTTTGCAGCTCATGACAGTTTGATTAAAAAATTGGTGTGATGCAATGTCCATGAAGCGCACCCTAAATGGATTAAGAACTGCTAAGTGATCTGCTAAAACGTAGTTGTTTACGAGGCATTAAGGGCAGGTGGGGGTGTTTGTGAGGAGGCAAGGTCTGTAGGAGTTGGTAGGAAGCCTGGCATGACTGTGTCTTGTCATCCATAATCTGGGAGGCAAAACAAAACTGCTGGTAACGAAGCTGTTGGCTGACACAAAGATGATCAGTGCTTACAAGGACAGGACACATATTCAGAGCTGAAGGCAGTGTCCTCCCACAGGAAGAAGGGAATTTGGGGTCTTGGTGCTATCTCCAAAAAGCAGAGACCTGGGAAAAATATTAGGAGTTTGTAAAGGGCAAGCAATTTCCTCTTTTGATGGCAGATTTATTGTGTGATCTTTGGAAAGAGAAACAAGATACAAGATATAATGAGTATAAGCAAGAATGGGAGTAGGGAAGGTGTTTTAATTTTGAGAATGATCAATGAAAATGCACCTGGAATGCTGCACACAAAAATCACCCCAGGGTGGAAGAGACGAAATGTTCCTTTCTTGTGAGCTTAGGGCCAGGCACTAAGAATGCAGTGACTGAATGCCAGAATGAGTGACTCCTTTGGCACAAGGCTTTCTTTCCAAGCAGGAGTGCAAGTTTTCTGAACTTCTGTCTCCAGTAGGAGAACACAAATTCTGTTTACTTTCCTTATTACCTACTGAAGCAGGTGGCCTGAGTCTTGCCCTCAACTTCCTTAGATTACTGATAGCAAGATCAAGAGGCATGTTGCTGCAGCACGTACATTTCTTAGCAAGGATGATATGGCTTTTGGTAAAGATTTTCAGGAGCAGTTCAACACAGTAAGAAAGACATGGCAGGGACTGTCTCAAGAACCTCAAGTCAAACTCAAGTTTGAAAATACATCCCAATTTTTAATTCTAAACGCGATTGAGAAAACTCTCAAGAGAGATGTATAACCTTCTGTCTCCTGATACCTTCTGTCACAGGATACTGCCTCAGAAAAGGTACTTTAACTAACCATAAGTTATTGACATTAACTCAGAATGAATATATAATTTAATGGTTCTTGGTAGAGAACCCCTTAAACACTGTGCATTTCTTACTGTGTTTGTCCAGAAGAAGATTCCTGGACTCCTATGATGTGAATCAACTCAGCCCTCCAGTCCTTTCTCGGTGTCAATTTTTCAGCTGTCTGCATGTTTCAGCAATAGTGAATGACATTTCCATCCATGTAGGGGAACACGGAAAAAGGAAGAAAGAAGAAAGAGAGGAGGAAGGGCCAGTGGGAAGAGAGAAAAAATGGATCAAAGGATGGATTATAAGCTTTTTAAAAAATAGATCATATATGAGAAAGAACAGAACAGTCAGTGTCCTTTAAACTGTGTTCAGCTGGGTTATATTCACTTGTGATGTGGCACAAGACACAATTTACCATGTGGCTCATCTCCCCAAGTGAGGACTGTGTCTTCCTTTTCCAAGTGGATGCCAAATAACTAAATTCAGAATGCTCAGGGGCATGGGAAGTGCTTACAGTCTCACTGCTTCCCTTGAGCATTTGTTTTGAGCTCTACTTGGTAGTGATGTTTGCAGCTGTTGTTTTGTAGCCTATGTGAAATTCGTTGATGGGTCTTGTTTGGGTCCTGGGGAGTTATTTGTCTGCTTACCACCCACAAAGACCTACACTCAGAGTCTGCAAAATGCAGTTTTTGTTGATAATAGCAAGCCTGAATGTACAAAGTTGAACATCCTTGAGCTGCCCTTCCAGCTCTTCCCATGGAGATTCACAGTGTGGGGTTTAAAAATGCCTCATGTAGGTGGTGAGTAACCTGAATCCAGGTGCCTGCATGCAGCCATACCATTTCTCTGGGAATTGTCACTCCATTCACTTGCCTACCCATAGATAAATAGCGTCATCTGAAATATCTCGGAATATCCTGGCCTTCTACAAATTGGCTTACAAATACAGTGCAGTGCTTCTTTCTGGGTCAGAAGGAAGCCCAGAGGGATCCCACAAGTCCCACGGGGTTCTAAACTTGCCAATACTATCAATGTAACTGGGAGTAGGGTGGGATTTCCATTTTACCATGAATGTCCCTGCACCCAGCTCACACGCAGACACCAACACAGCAGACAGAAATGTCTAAACAACCAAGCAGAGAGTGATTCAGCTAACCAAAGGTCAGAGTCTAAGTCAGGGTCAGAGAAATATATCTCTGGACTCCCACAGGAGCCCGGACACCCAGATCCTGAGTACATCAGAGACTTGAGTGTCTCAAGCTGGAGTTTTACTTATCCCTTTTGTTACCCATGGTTTATAGACTCCCTGAATATCACACTTACTGGGCTATCCATCATTCATAGAATCACAGAATCATTTAGGCTGGAAAAGACCTTTAAGACCATCAACCGCAACTGTTAATCCAGCACTGTCAGCTCCACCAGAAGTACCACATTTACACACCTTTTAAGAACATACAGGGATGGTGGCTACACCACTGCCCTGGGCAGTCTGTTCCAGTGCTTTGAATGGAGACATTTTTCCTAATACCCAACCTAAACCTCATCTAGCAGAACTTAAGGTCATTCCCTCTTGTTCTCTCACTTGTTACCTGGGAGAAGGAACTGACCCCCTCCTGGCTACAACCTCCTTCCAGATAGTTGCTGAGAGAAAAAACTTCCAGCAGAGCCTCTTTTCTTCCAGGCTGAGCATACCCAGCCGCTCCGCTAAGGACTTGTGCTTTTAATCCTTCACCTCCCTTGTTGCTGCCTTCTTCATTCACACCATTCTTCATTCTTGTATTTAGCACAAGACACTGTGACAACACAAGTGATCTTAAAGACCTTGGGAAGGCAAGCATCACCCCACCCACAACAGGATTCTCCAGGGAATGCCTCTCGCCTGCCTGCAACCCTGCAAGGCCTCCACTGCCCTTGTGGTACTCAACATTCTGGGTGTGCAAGGTGCCATCTGCTCCCTGGGTCACTGTGCCTCCCTGCCTGCTCAGCTCCCTCATGGCTCCCCTGCCCTGGACACTGGGAAGATAATGGTCATTAGGGAAGCTGGAGTCAATGCACAAGTTTGTTACACGCAACAGGAATAAGAGAGAACAAACAGCTGTCAGATCACACCCATGACACTTTTCTGTGTAATGGTGGGAGAGGAGGCACTAAACACTATTTGTACCTTAAAAACAGGGGGGAAGGGGGGCAGAGAAGGAGGTGTGCCTGAAGGAGGAGCGGCAACAAATAGATACTCATCCCTTCTCAACAGAGGTCTTAAGTACTTTATTTACTTCTGGTGCAGAGGCACAGGACCCAGAAAGGTACCACACCTCTTCAGGCTGGGACTGAGCATTTTAATGCATATGAACAGCATGCTGACTTCATTAAAGCATTCGATTAACACCAGAAAGGACCCACTCCAGCAGCTGCATTTATCACTAGGGCTATGGCATATTTAGAGAGAGTGATTTGATAGGCCCTTAGCATAATCAGAATAGATGAACCTACCTTGGAGGTAAAAAAAAAATAGACATAGCTTTTAATAGACCTGTAAGTGCACTATGAATATTTATTGTGTCCATCCTTCCAGCAGGGGCTTGATGAGATAGGGTGCAGAAGTGGGACAAAGGGGTGGGCAGGATCCCTCAGCAATCCCTGCCCTTGTCCATAGGTGTGTGTTGCTGTCAGTGCACGAGGGCTGGCACACCAGACTCTCCATCAGCTCTGCAGAGCATCCCCGAGATAGTGACACTGCTTGCTCCTAGGAAACCCTCTGTGCTCATTACCGTCAGAGAGGCAGTCAGCTCCAGCACATTATCCAGATCCCAGGGGACTGTGGATCCAGAGGTATCTCACCAGGGTCATGCAGAGATGAAGCACGGCCCTGGTGTGGTCACCTCAGCAAGGAGCCTGCAGGTGGATGACATGACTGTGGGCACAAGCATCCCTACAGCTCAGCACCCTGGGTCCTGCTCTCACCACATCTGGGTCAGACCAAAGACCCTGTGTCCCACTCCCAAAGGTGTCCAACAGCAGGTAATTGGACAAGATTGGAAGAATAAGGCAATCTTACTGTCCCAATCATCAGCAATTTGAGAACCAGGGACATCCTGAGCCAGTGATGACATATTGGTGATGAATGATTCTCCACAGAACCATTCTTCCACAAATTTGTTCCTTCCTTCTGTTTCATCCCCATTCTTCACCTCTCCCCAGGCTCACCACCACTCTGCAAAACAATAAGTGCTTTTATTTATTTTTTACATATATTTTTTATGCCTTTGAGTTTAGGAACCTTCAAATTAATGGTCCTAAAAACAAGTAATTACTGAAAGGAGGCTGGGAGAAGGGGAGAAAGAGAGTTAGAGGCAAGAGGTTGCCCTTTGGGAACCAGAGAACTCAGTACAGATCATCTGAGAACCAGTTTAACAGCTGAGACTGTGATTAGAGTGTGTATCTTTATGTGAAGTTGTGAGTTTACTGGAAACTAGGACAGTGGTGATTTAGCTAGAAAGTCCCTAATAAAAGAGGAATAACTGGAACCATATTTCCAAAAAGAGTGTTTTCAAAAAGCCTCCTTAGGGAAAATGGGGATGGAAGAGTACTTCATTTGGAAAACACACCAAAAAAAAAAAAAATCCACCAAAATAAAACAAAACAAAAACTTACATGGAAATTTTCATTAATCTCTGTAGATTCTTAGGTCAAATTAGGATAAGAAATCTGATTATGAAAGTGTGAAACAGAGGGATTTTAGCCAATTCTAAGGGCAAACCTCAGTGCAACTTGAATGTTGAAGATTTCTGCCAATGGTTTCTGCATGTACATGTCACTGTAAAGAACACAACTTTTAATTGGTCTCTCTGCCTATATACAGAGGCAAGCATGTAGATGCAAGATCTTTTTTTTTTTTAAATTTATATGCATCGCTAAAGATGTCATTTTCTGTAATTCTCCCTGCCTCATTCTCTAATATACCTGACCTTTAATAAGCAGGACTTATGGTTTGACAGCAAGGACTGTTGAAAAACGCAAGGAAATCCTGGCTGGATTAAATTTTTAGTCCATTTCCATCCGGTGCTTATACTCAAGTTGTACGTGGGTCATAAACTAAAGATGGCAATTTGGGAGGCAATTTTCGTGAATTGCAGGTACAGCAGGATGCAAGGGAAAATAATGGCAGGATCAGGCAGTTAGACATGGTATAAACACTTAAGATATCGGTTAGACTTAATGGATTTTTATTAATTTACTTTCTTTTTCTCTCTTTCTTTTTTCAAAATATCCATGAATGAGGGAAAAAAAAAAAAAAAAAAAAGAAAAAAAAAGAAAGAGAATAGGAAGAAATAGATTAACACCTTATTGATAAAGGCTTTGCTGGATTTGCAGTTCTCCATGGAGTTTGTTTGCTCCCGTTGAAAGAAACATCTCATTGAAGCGCCTGTAGGTGCATGGGCAAGAGGTCCCACAGTTGCTGTAGCAAGGTCACCTCATTTCCCATGAAGAAGAGGCACCCCGTGGGTAAGTGATGCACCAGGAAGGTGCTGGGCTGTGCCAATACTGCAGCTCTTCTGGCCTGGCTGAAGGTTGCGAATCAGGACTTTTTCTCATGTTTCACACTTCAAAGGAAACAGTACAGACAGCACTTTTTTTTGTATTTAATAAGGTTTATGTGGCTTCTGGATCCTCCTGCTGAGGATGTATTATTAATATGCATCTCTCAAGAAATAGTGAGTGTGCATTGAAAGTCACATCCCTAACTTCTCATTGTAGCTTCGGAGCTCTCTTCCCTGGAGCAGGAAGTCAAATGTTTCAGAATACCCACATAATAATAAGATTTCACCCTCACCTGAGTTTGCTGACTGACTGCCAGCTTGGCACACAGTCCCAGAGCCCATGGTTGACTCCACCATGCAGGTACCTGGGGATGGGGAAGAGCAGTGCCCCTCTGTCTGCTGGGGGGCTGGGGACATGCCAGACAGGATGCCAAGCTTGCCCTGACCGCGTTGGTCAAACATGGGAATGAAATTCAGCAGCACTCAGAGCAGCTCCCTGTGCTCGGGAGCCAGCAGTGCTCCTCTTAAGTAGCTTTCATTTGTACTAGGAGGAAAAGAGCACCCAGGTGCCACAGACTCAAGATTTCTTACAGGATATTTCCTTGCTCACCTCTATCAGTCGTTTCTGCAAATCTCAACTGCTGTGAATGTGACCTGAATTCGAAACAGATGTAATTGTCCAGAAACTGGGATTTCCTTATGGGAGGAACACCATGTTCAAGGTGTGTGCAGTATTTCAGGAGACAGTTGGACTTTTTGGCAGATCCCCAGAGAAGAGTAGTGAAAACAATGCAAGAAAAGATCAAAGACACCAGGAACTTTTAGTCTTGAAAAGAGAAGCCCAAGATATGAGCATAGCTTTTAAATGTTTAAAAAGCTGCTTCAAATAAGAAAGGAATTCTCTATTGACACAGAGAATGGGACAAGTTCTGGTGCAGGAAGGAGGTTCAGGTTAGATATTAGTGGACCTCTAAGACTAGGAATAATGAAATACTAGAATAAGCTATGGAGGTAAGAGGCAAAATCTTCATTTCTTGAGGCACTTACAAAGAGGTTAAACACACACCTGGCTAGGATGGGGAGAATCCTGCCTTGTGGCAGGAATGAACACTTGGTCTCCCCTAACTCTGTCCTTTCTTGACTTCTGCCATAGACAGAGAAAGTGTGCCTTCCTAAAATAAATGCGTTTGGCTAGGGAGTGGTGTTATTACTGGCAGTCCTTTCCCTCAGATGATTTTGCCACAGCAACTACTTTCGTGAATAAGACCCCCTTCTTCCATCAGGAATTGCCTGATCTGACCTGGCCTGAGGGCAGAGATTGCACCATGGCTTAGCTCACTGGCAGTGACTCCTGGAATCTTCTGGATCCCAGATGCTTGCAGTCACCTGGTTCCAGTCGCGCAGAAGGCAATGAGGACGATTAATGAGAGCAGAATCAGGCCTGTGTTTTCATTATGGAGGACTATTAATTAACCCAAAGCTGTGACATTACGGACACAAGCCTGCCTGAGCTGTCTTCCTCCACTGAACATAGCAGGGACAGAAATCTTCACAATTCAAGTCTGGAGATGAGGTCAAGGGTTGTGCTGGGTGATGTTGTTTGTCCTGGTGCTGGAGCCTCCAGCTGAGCCCCAACAACCCCAGGCCACATCCTGCACACCAGGAAAAAGACACACAGGGCCCTTTCAGTGACTGATACACCAGAAAACTGCCGGCCACTGACACCATTTATTCAGTCTTCCCCACTTGGGCACAGAGCAGCAGTGGCTGGAAATGAGAGGGAAATGGGAGAAGGCATGAGCAGCCCACAGGGAATCATACATACCACAGGGACAGGGAGGTTGGTTTGCTCAAGTGCACAAACATTCCACACACAAACACTAATTTACTGGGTCAGCGGACACACACAGCAGGATGCCTGTACACCCCAGGAATACACACAAAAACACACGCACACTCACCCTGAGCTTACAGAAACAGTCATTACGTTTGTATACACAGAGACAATGCCTGTGAGCTGGCCAAGAACACACACAAGTCACAGTTGTATTTGCAGGCAGGATTTAGCTGCACACATATACACATGAATATTACGCATCTGCAGACCTTTCACCATGTACCCAAAGCCTTTTTCCACTGCCCTGCACTCACTGGCTGTCTCTGAAAGACCCTCACATACTGTCAACACAGACAAATCTCTGCAGTGCCACGCACAGGGAGCCTCGGCAGCATGGCCCATTTGTCCAAATGACATGCCAGCAAAATTCCCACATGGGTGTAAGAGCCCACGGCTGGTAGCCTTGATAGGGTTATGTATGTCCTGCAGCATCAATAGCTTTTCAAAAATCCTAATGTGTCATTCAGATAAAAGTTGCAGCTGAAGAGTCAGGAAATTCCCAGGTGAATAGTACATGGGCCGGACTGAACTCTGCCCGCATGTGAGTCCAATGTGAGAGGGCGAACAGGATGGAGATAGCCAAAGCTCTAGCATTGCTGAGTAATTCAATTCCCTCCTGGGGCTCCCCAGCTCAGCTGGAAAGTTTTCTGTATTGACATGAGCACCATTTATTTTGGCTGAACAGTGTTGTCTCCAATAGCCCCGTAGATCCAGCTGCGTCAGAAAAGGGACTGCACATACAGTGTCACAGCCTCTCCTGGCAGTGTGGCAGGGGACAGGCCAATGGATGGGGTCAGCCTGTCTCAGGGGTGTACTGCGATGGGGTTGATTGGCACAAAGTTTGATTTTATCCTTGTTCATGCAAGTCCTTCATTAGCTGCACAACATCCAGCCTGCATGAGGCAAAGCCAAATAGCAATCTGCCACTGCAGCTCCCCTTGGTTTCCAATCAGACCATTTACCTGGGAGACAAAACCTGCATTTAAGTGCTTCACTTCAGAAACCCCTGCTTGCAATGTTCTGCTGAAGCACTTCCATCACAGGAGTTTCTGCAACTTGCAGTCTCAGCAGTGAGGCTGAGGGCAAAATGAGTCACAAAGGCTCGATTTCCCTGCTGCACTCCTGAGGAATAACATTTGCTTATCGACCCCTACCTGGGGCTTTTCAAGAATTAGTCACTAATGCAGCCAAGCTGGGCACAGGATGCAGAGCTGGTGTAACTGCTCCCTTCCTCTCAAAGACATTTGCTTTATGCAATGACGTGGTATTCATTTTGGTTGTTGTTGTGTTTTTTTTTAAATTTTGCTCATTACAGCTCTATAGAAGCCTCAGGCTCTGGTACTTCTGCTTCAATAAAGAACACCCAGTCCAGGTGGATTTGTCTTTGCTGCCATAACTTCTGCAGAGCAAGAGACTTTGGTTCCTTGGGGTTGGCTGTCAGTATGGTTTTTTTCACTGGTACTAAAGTCAATCTCAAACATGTATGAGAAATAAACCTGTCAAGACAGGAAAAAACCGACAAAAAACAATCAGTGTTTGTTGAAAGGGAAAAAACCTGAATGGTACAACATTAATTCCCACCTTGTAACTTGGTGTCACAAGACACAGGACACTTTATGAAAAATAACCAAGAAATTATTTTGTGACAGGCATGTGTTTGGCAAAAAACATCTCCTTTACAAAATATTCCCTGCACTGGGGTGCCAGTTAGGTCTCACATGCAGATGCAGAGAATGATCAGCTGTATCATTAGTTACTGTCCTGCAGAAAGGAGATGTGGAACTTTGCTTCAGAGGAAGGATACTGAAGCAGGAATAACGTTCCCCACTCTATCTGGCTTTGGATGAACATGCCAGCATGTAATAATCCTCTAAGGGCTGAGACAGGCTGCAGGAGCTCTCCTGAGCCAATCACACAGGGATAGAGGACACTGCAATTACAAGGGTGGAGGTCATTGCAAATCAAGGGTAGTGGCCAGTGGCTCAGAATCCCAATGGACATCAGTGACAAGGGGTCAAGCTCAGTTTTCTGAGCTAGAAGGTTTCTTGTTGTGGCAGTAAGCCATGCACAGCACCTGCCCTAAGCCACAGTTCACAGAGTCATAGAATCATTAAGGCTGAAAAAGGTCTTCAAGATCCATCCCAACCTTTGACCAAATACCACCATTCCCACTAAACCAAGTCACAAACTGCCACGTCTACTCATTTTCTGAACACTTCCAGGGATGGTGACTCCACAGCCTATTTCAAAGCTAAACCAGTCTTTCAGTGAAGAAATTTTTCCCAGTGTTCAGCACTACAGTTTACCTGTAATCCTGAGATGTCCTACTGTTCCCCACCATGTAGTAGATCTTCTGCAGCAGCTCTGTGCCAAGACTTATTTCTCATGGCACAGGTGGCAAGTACATCCTTCTTTTGTAGAGGCATCAGAGGCCTTGAACGACCTTCTATAGGCTGAGCTTCCAACCGAGTCCTTAAAAGCAAGTGCTAAGTACGGGCTGCGAACTTCTGGCACTGTGGATGTGTTGATGTGGTTGTGGTGGGAGTGACCTGCAGCCAGCACTAGCCTGTGGGAAATTCCTGCTACACATATGTAATCTGAGGAGAAATGCTGCGCTCTGCATGTGGAGCTGGCTTTGTAACAAAATCTTCTTTATTCTGGTCTGAGCTGATGGGGTCAGCACTGCCTAAAACTGGCCTGCCTGCGAGCTCTGATTTTGTAGACATTCAGTCCCTGCAAGGATCAGAGCCCCACTAGTAAACAGAGCCCCTGTTCCCACCCCCTTCTCCATGCTTTGGTACCTTTGTTGGATGACCATTAAGCTATTGGAAATGAGCCAGCAGTTCAGAGCCAAATCAAAGCCAACAGTCCCAGACTGAAGCTTTGCCATCTTCCAGCATAACAGGCTGCCTGCAGGCAAGTTCAAACAAAATGCTGCTACAGTGCCAATCTTTCAGTACAGGTACAAAGCAGGCATCGTGGTTCAATACAGACGTATCACACTCTGACATATAAATAACGGGTTGGCAACATGAAGGAACAAGCCTAAATAAATCTTCTGGAGGGAAAAATCAAGCTTATTTGAAGAAGGAGGCTGCTTCCAACTTTTTGAGAAACTTTGCAGGAAGATGTGCTGGGCTCCCTGGGAACGAAGAACCTGTCAGGAGATGAATCTGCGTGGTTGTGCACGGCAACAGAGGTGCGATTCACTTGTCTGCTTCTATTAAATAGTGCAAGAGCTAAGAAGTGAAGGGGTCATTTAAATGTGTCCAGTTTGATCAAAGCTAAGTATGTCCATGAAAGATAAAGCAGGAACACAGGGACTTAGACCCAAAGGCCAAATATCCTTGGCCAGATTTTGCCACCAAGGATAAGTGGATGCTGCTCTGATGAGGGTGATGGGAACTTCTGTCCACTTTTCCTCACCTGAAGCACACTTAAAGCCACTGCTGGAGCTTGGGTTGCTTGAGATTGATCCTGGAGGAGTTTGCAGGAGAAAGCTGAGTGGTTTTCTTCTATGAGCTGCAGGGTCTTGCCCAAGCACTACCTGCTTGATGTGGTCTGCTCTGCTGACAAAGGTATCCCACAGCAGACCACATCAAGGATATGGGTTAGAAAGAAGTATGATCTCAGTGTTATCTCACAGCTAAGAGGAACGTAGGGGACTTCACTCTCTCAGTAGGTCCCTTCTGAGTGGCTCTTTCTCTCTCTACTGTTTTCTTCCACTGCTGTTTTTCTATCTCTTCTATGTAGCCAGAGAGTCAGGTGAAGTAAGAACTATCAAGCATTGTGTGTACAAACAGAAGCCAGAACGCAGGTTTGTATTGTAACATGGCACTTTTGAGCCCACGAGAGTCTTTTTTAAATAAGTAAGTAGATGGATGCATGGATGGATGGATGGGTAGATAGACAGGCAGACAGATAGATAGATAGATAGATAGATAGATAGATAGATAGATAGATAGATAGATAGATAGATAGATAGATAGATGGATAATTATTCACCAAAAAACTCACCCAAAAAACTCCAAAACAAAACAAAAAACCCCAACAAAAACAAAACAAAACAAACAAAACAAACAAACAAACAAACAAAAAACCAACCAAAAAAACCCACAACAACACGCAAAAACCCTCCCAAATCACACAATAGCCAGCCAAGCTCACAGGTACATATCTGAGCATTCCCAGCTGCACCAATCAATCCACATGCCAAGCACAAGTAACTGAGACAGATAAAGAGCAGATGCTGTGGAGCAGAGATTATACAGTGGACAGAGTGCTCAGGAGACCCTTAACCTGCTGGATAATAAGAGACTTCACCCTGGTTTACACCGACATTGGTACCCAGGATGGGAAACTGAGGTGCTTAGAAGAGAAAGCACAGTATCAAGGACAACACCAAAGCCTGCTGCACTGAAGGCATTTATGTGCAACAGCAAATAGCCCAGGAGAGCCATTGACAGCAGCCGGTGTCTGATGGGAAGCTAAATTAAGAATTTCTGGGGATGTCACAGATCCCAAAGATAGAGTGGGACAACAACTCCCTTTGAGGTTTTGGTACTGGAGCTGATGGGAGCCAAGCTCCTAAACCCTCTTGCATTGTTGTCTGGCCCTGGTATGGGCACAGCTTTCTCTAGGGTGCATTGAAAGCTGTGTTGGAGAGAGGAGAGTGCTGCATTTCCCTACTGTGTCCAGCTCAGGACATGGTTTAGATGCTAGTTCTGCTCCTTCCTGTCACAAAGTCTGCCAGGTTGTCATTTTCACAGTGAAGCTCATCAAAGGATCGGTCCCTCTAAGCTCAGCACCCAGCTTCCCCAAAGCAGGAGCTGCCTCACACCTTTTTGGTCATGGAGAGCACCGACCATGAGGTCAGCAAGGGTTTCCAAACTGAGCTGGGTCTTCTTGGGAGATTACACCTGTCTCCTCTCCCATGACAGCAGACATGAAGCCAGACTGGTGGCATATGTTCTGTTAGCATCCCAGTACCTCTGAGGGACAATCTGCATAGTCCTGATCACATTGCCACCTTCAAGGGGCTGCCTGCTGTCTTAGTTTCAAAGACAGGTATTTGCTAAAGAAGGCAAAAGCCTCCTTTAGAATAGGAGAAATGTAACCCCCTTCTCTCCGAATTGGCAAAAGTTTGAAATCAAGGGGCTTTCAGGCAATGGTATGAGAAAAGAGGAATAACGGTCCTTTACTAATATATTTTATATATATATATATATATAATAGGACAGACAAAACAACAACAATAGTAACCACAACAAATAAGAACACACAAACCCACAGACAGTCTCTTCCGCTTTGTTGGCAATTCCCCTTTGA
>VYZT01060787.1:0-76293 GCA_013400735.1 Pomatostomus ruficeps | reverse complement strand
GCTTGGCTCTTTTTAAACTCATCCCAGTATCCTTGCCCCGCTAAGGGGAAAGAAATCCCAGCTATCAAGGAATCCCAGATAAGGCTAGCCAGCCACCCCCATCTCCTAGCCAAGTCTTTGTCCCTTCCTAATTACCCACCATCAAGGTTCCCAAGCAACTAATCACTCGCCATTATACCCCCCAGCAGCTAGAATGGGGAAAAATTCCAACACAGAGAGCTAAACAAAAAGGTATCCCAAACCCTGACACCTGCTCACTCCATCCTTTCTTCTACAGCCTCAACTCTAGCAGTGCCTTAATGAGCTGTAACAGCATCTTTGCTGCAAGGGCTGAGCAGTGATGTGCACCTACATGGGCTTCTTCACCCCCGTGGTGGCATTTATTCTCTCTGGGATGTGCACCTACATGGGCTTCTTCACCCCCGTGGTGGCATTTATTCTCTCTGGAGACCGTGCTGGATCAGTGGCAGAGGTCTGTGAACAGCTGTGACACTGTCAGTGTGGACAGACTGGACTTGGGAGTGCTGGGTTAATGGCTGGAGTTGATGATCTCAGAGATCTTTTCCACTTTTACTGATTCCATGGTTGAAGAGGTGTTTCAGCATCTTGGGGTATCTGTTAAGCCCCAGGAATGTTGTCTTTGCCTAAGGCTGACAGACTGAAACGGTCACAGAGGTTTCCCTTTGCCTGGCAAGGGATGTCCATCACTGTATATAGATCCACAGCCAGGATCTTCAAAGGGGTGTTGATCCAACAATCGCAAAACCTTGTGGAAAGCCAATGAGTCCAACTGAACATCAGCCACTGAAGTTTTCTATGGCCTTTGCTAAGGACACTGGTCTCTGGCTTTGCAGTGCCTCCTATGACCATTCTGTGTATGTGCCTGTCCTGCTCTGCTATGAAGTCCATGTAAAACCCCTTGGACAGGAATGCCCCACTCCACAAAAAAGGTATTCAGAGGCCTCCACACCCATTGCAGGTTGCACAGTATCACACAAATGAAGCTGCAGAGAAGTGATAGCATTGGGAGATGATAAAGCCCTTCCGTCCTAGATGATAAACACCATCAGTGGCTGCTTAATAGGTAATGTGGGATTGGCACAGTCCCAGGGCAGATGTAACACGCCTGCAAGTATGTATATGTGTGACTTCCCATAAATCCACGTCTGACATGAGGACCTTTGTGACCTGGGTTATAAATAATTAGCTGGACATGTCTGTATTTCTTTTTGCAGTACCACTGTCGCTAGAACAAAAGCTGAGGTCTCCTGCTTCTGTGGTGCCGTGGATTGCGTGTCCAGAAGAGTCAGGTGATGGTTCAGGCAGCATGACCCCTCACTGCAACCTGTCCAGACATCCTGTAATGGGTCTGGCAGTTTGTGCTCAGCTAAGAAACCTAGCCCATCATATCTGAAGAAATCCCTAGAAGGTTAATGCAATATAACCCCTGGCAGCTTGTTCCTGATATAAATGAGGTCTTATTTTGAGGAATTTATGATTAAAGTGAATAAAGAACAGTCATCTTTCCAAATATAAACTGAAGGTAGTCTCTGATTTATTTCTCATGATGCATTTGGTCATGTTCTGTTGTCTTTGCAAATCTGTATTTTTATTGCATTGAGATGTTTCTCAGGTTTAGGTTACATTTCTAATAAATATCCGATGCCATGTTGATTTCCTGTATCATATTTCATTAGTCTTAGGGAGGAATGGAGCACCATTTTTATAAAGAACAGCAGTCTTAAAAGGAGTTTTCAGCACAGGGCCTGTCTGCCTTTAGCAAGTGATAGCTGGCTCTCTAACAGTGCTGGTATTGTTAAAAGCACTACAACCTGCCTTTGCATGGACTTGGTTATCTCAAGATAAAGGTGCCTTATGCCTGTATAACCATTTCCATGTGTGAAGAGGAATAACTCCAAAACTGTAAATCAAGGCTTTTAGTGGCATAGCTTTAACTGGTAAAAATCACACTGCTAATAGAGACATGGTTCAAATAAGAAAAGAAACCTCAGTGTGGAGAGAGAAATTCCTGTTGTGAAAGATAGCTGTGTAGAAAAAGATTTTTGGGATCCTGTCTACAGTCCTGCACCGATATCATACTGGAGTATACTGGTCTGCCTTGGTCACCACAGTGAAAAAAGATATTCTGCCTCAGAACTGGGTCATGTGGCAGCAAAGCAAAATGAATTCATTCACTCTGAGTGCTGGGGTGCCTATATGGGCTCAGGAGCTGGTCCCCCACATTTGTCTCAGGCACATCTGCCCAAAGATGAACCTCAATGCATTTCCCATCCCACCTCCACACAGAAAATCCTGCGAGGTATGAAGATCATCCCTTGTGGCAAAAACCTCATGCAGAACAGGAATCTTCCAGGACTCCTCAAAAAGACCACTGACATTGAAGGGACAAGACAATGTGTGATGGGGAAGACATGAAGGGAAAAAGTCGTGGCAGCCCCCACAGTGGGACAATTCCCTGCAGGGAATGCTTAGTTCAAGGTCTGAGCCTGTGTTTCTCTCACCAGTGTGCATCTCCCGCATTGCACTACAATAAGAAACTGAAATCTTTGTTATTCAAATATCCTCCCCATGATGAACTACATTATCCTTCATATTTTCAAGGATCCCTGTCTTAGACCTATCTCTTATTTCATTAATGCAGTTGCTGGAGATGAAATCCCTTCTTCCTTAATTGCTCTGCTCCAACCATCCTTGTTACTCTTCATGAAAGAAGCAGACAATAATCCTAATATCCTCCCTTTTTTTGTCACCATTGCTTAACAAGAAGAGCCTTGAAATCATTGCCCCTTATTTTCCAGACCTATCCAGCCGAGAGGAAATAATTAACTCCTATCTGTGCTGACGGAGTGGTGGCTGGTGTGTAGCTAGTTCCAGGTAGTTTGTTATTCCTGCTTTATCGCCTGCTGCAGAAGGGAGGCTGCAAGATTATTGAGCAAAGCTCTGCCTGCGTGTTTATCACTACAAGTTTGAAGAAACAGTGTTAGTAATGATTTAATTTTATTTTATAATTTTCTCAAATAAAGGGTATTGTTTAGTCTCAGTGATGCAAATGACAAATCTTGGACTCATTTCATTTTACAAACAAGATTGTCTTTGCTGCAGCCTATGCTACAGCAGATGATCACACAGAGATCATCCCAGGAGATGCAGAAGGCTGGGAGCCACTCAGTAGCAGCATCAGAGCTGGAATTGTGTGAGCTGCTCGAACAACTCAGGTTGGGGATGAAGCAACCGGACACTTGGAGTTTAACCAAGCTTGCATGAAAGCAGCTTTGTCTGATTATCCCAAAGATCCCCTTAGCTCAGCATCCAAGAGTAGCCAACAGCAGATGACAAGAGCAGAGCAGAACCAGGAGCCAGCAAATCTAATCGGTATTTATCCCTGTCCTGTGTTTTGCATCTTGAGACTTTCTGCTGTAAATATGGCTTCCCTTGTTGCCTCCGGCAGCATTTTTGAATTCATTAAAGCCTTTATCACCTACAACAAGGACTTCCCAACTGTATTAGGTGCTTGTTTTGAATCTGTCACCTGCTAATTTCGTTCATTGCGCCCTGTACTTGTGTTGGAAAGGACAATGAACTTCTCCCAGTGCTCACTCCCCATGCCACTCAGGATTTATAATTTTCCTTCCCTCCAGCTATGTCTGAGAAATAATGTTGTAAAATCTCTGCTAAGGCAAGAATGCATTCATCACTAACTTGCTTAATTACTGAAGGATTATTTCCTCTCTATGATACCTGTAAACCCCCAAACTTCTTGAATCAGATGTACACTCAAGGTGTTCAGTGTCACATCCATCATCTCCATGAGCATCACTGTTTACAGAGGCAGATGTGGCTGCTCAGACAACCTCCTTACAGTGCTGAGAGATCCATGGTCAAACCTCTGCCTTTCTGGGCAGGGTGTGTGAGCAATCCAGCAGTAATAAAACATCAGTTTTGGGAAGATGTCCTGTGGTGACCCTCTGCTTCCCAGTTCCATCCCTGCCTCTTTATAGCATTTACACCCCTGACTCCTCAGCTGTCATGCACAACTGGAAACTGTCCTCAGATCTGTCGAAGAGCTCAGTTAGGATTAGGACTGCTCCCACAGGAGATTGCTTTGCAAAAATGTCTCGGTTTTCAGTGGGCCCTACACATAGAGTCACAGAATCACAGAACAGTCTGGTTTGAAGGATTCTTAAAGATCATCTTATTCCAAATCCCTCGTCATGGGCACAGACACTTTTCACTAGATTGGATTGCTCAGAGCCCCATCTAGCCTTGCCTTGAACACCTCCTGGGATGGGGCACCCAGAATTTCTCTGGGTAATCTGTTCCAGTGCCTCACTACCTTTCCACATCTTCCCATCATTGAACACAGCCTGGACTTGGATCCACAGCCCTTACATATCCATTGCCCCCTTCTTTGGCATGGCTGAAGGATCTCCGTGTGGGAAGCTGTTGTTCATCCCCATCCTCTACAGGCCATGATAAAGGATTTTATTCTCCATGACTGTCAAACTGAGAGCATATAGCAACATATAATTCACTTTGATAGGGGAAAGGAGGGTGATGATGGCAAAGCAGATGTCAGCCCATTGCTTGAAGCACCAGAAAAAGAGCTGTGTCATGTCATGGCAACAATTCACCTTTCATCTCTGCTCTGACTTCTTCACATAGCTTGTCTCTCCATCCCCTGCCATTTTCCAGCCTAGTGGTTCCTCTGCCTGGTGATCACCCAAGAAGACTTCAAGGTAGCAGACATGGGCAAAGGAGGTGATACAACAGTCAAGTAGAGATCAGATAGATACCCTAGGCAGGGAGCAGCTGGCTTGCTGTAATTTCCCTTCAGGACTCATCTTGGAAGTGGGTCTCCTCTGCCCCATCCTGAGGTTGCAGAGCAACCTTGTCTCTTCCTTTGTTTTTCCCTCTGGCTACTAGACAAACATAAACACTGATCCTCAGGGTCTGTGAAGTACCAAAGCCAAACCCCAGTACAGGACTCAGGCTTCTTGGAGGATCAGAAGCAGCCTTTTGAAACTACAAGGTGATGGGGTGCTCTTCAGCTTGTAAAAGGTGACTCGGGAGCTGTGTGGACCTTGATGGGACAAATGTCTTCTTCATAGTGACATTCTTGGGTGCTGAATGCACCTCTGGGCTGTGATGCCTGTGTGATCCCCATGCACAGCAACAGGAACTAGTACCAGTCATGATGGCAAGAGGGATGGAGTGGCTGAAATGGTTTGGAAGGACTGCTTGGAAAGGAAACACCTGGCAAGGTTCCTATTCACCAAAAAACAGAGAAGAGCCTGTCCTGTAGTGATCAGGGTACACTGTGAGGCCTAATCAGCCAAACTGAGCATAGCAGAGAGATGAAACCAGTGATGCCTTCAGAGATGGAACATGGACATTGCTGGTTTGATCTCCAGAGGACACGAGAACTCCTCTCCACTCAATCCCGAAAATACAGGCCACAACCCTTCCCTATTAAGGTAGCAGCACCTTTCCTACCAATTACCAAGCTTGGAAATTTTCCCAGGCTTGTGGCTGCTGGTGACCCACTGAGAACTGTTCAGGCAGCATAACCCAGAGGTGGTGCCTGATCCTGCCAGACACAACTTTGATACAGTGAGCACTCCACTGTCCCTGGGGCTATTTGGAGATGCTCTGCCTCTCCAGCAGGGAGGAGGGAGGAACAGAGCATTTCCAGCTGCAGCCAAGAAAGCTAATGGATACATTTCTTTTCCCTAGGCAGGCAAATTATTTCTGCTCTCAGCTGACCCCTCAACCACAAAAAACACCATAAAACAGCAAGAGTGTGTAAAAACTAAACACAGGCACGCATCAGCCTTCTGGATTCCCGTCCCTCGAGCCAGAGGAGCTTGGGCTGCGGACAGAAGGAATGTGGTGTTGCATCGGAAGCCATAGGGATGGGATCAGGGACAGGAACGTTTTATAACTGGCCTCTGGACCCTGTTGAGGAGCAGAGGGAAGGAAGAAGCATGTGAGTGATGACTACTCATACTGCGAAGGGGGACAAATTTGAATCTCATCTGCATGTTTTCAAGGATTGGGATTTACAGCATAAACTGCTTGCTTTGCTACTTTGACTCTCGCTGCATTGGCTCCTCTGGCCAAGTTTATATCAGGGCTGTCCTGATCAGGCAGGAGCCCTGCGAAGGAGCTATAACACATAGGGTTAGATTCATGCTGCAGGTTCTCAAGAATCTGTAGGGGAGCATACTATGAATGGAAGCATCTTTTTTCCTCTCCCTGTCACCTTGCAGCCTGCCAAGCTGGAGAAAGAGGAAGACAGAGAAGGCGGTTTTCCACACTGCAAGAGGAGCCTGAAGACATGCCAGGGTCTGACTGCAGAAGTCTAATATAAGCTTAGACATTTCTATTCACACCAGACAAGACATTCTGCACTGAGACTGAAGACCAGCGAAATTTGTAACAAGACACAGAGATATAGTTGGCTTAGCTCACTACCTGGGCTTTGGGACTGTCATCCTCAGCAATGGACTATGGCTGCCATTCTTGCTTCACCCAAAGGTTTTGCTTCATCAGGTTGGGAGGAGGAAGTGTCACACGGTTTAGACCTTGACTGGTACAAAGAAATATGAATGTCAAAATAATCAGTTTCAGTATGGGAAGTGGTAAATCTCGCCTCTGCTCCTGGACTCCCAGAGAAATCCACCCCAGAAATTTCACAGGGATTGAGATGACACAGGAATACTTGCCTTACATCTGCCCTCAGTTAGTCTCCACCAGCATCTACAACTTCCTTTGTCGCTGCGGTCGTCGGACCTGCCCGATGGTCAGCAGGGCAACAATTCCAAGCGCTTGGCTCGGGGCAGACAGACCGCAGGCAGACCAAGCAGGTGTCTCTCTCTGTGCCTCCTTCTAAGCTGTCAGCTCCCTGACTCTGAGAGCAGCTGCAGCCAGATAGAATGTAGCGAGCAAGGACCAAGGAGCAGAGGGACTCTCTTGTAGCAAACACCCAAGTTTATAGTAGCCTGATGGAAGAGGAACAGAAGCAGATGCAAGTGCTACAATACAGCAAGGCAGAGTCGTGACAGGGGGTTTTTAAGGTGAGTAGAAGGGGCAGAACAAGGGGAGGATCCAGGGTTCAAACCAATCAGGGATTGACAAGGGATGACAGATGCCAAATAACAGTTGAACGGGGGGGAATATATTTGCATTAACCAATGAACATAACAGGGTTACAGAACTTTCCAGAGATACATGCATATTAAACTAACTTAATGAAAATTATAATAAATCCTGAGCGGAAAGGGGTGGAACAAAAACTTGACCGGCAACTCAAAAGGTGGGAAAATCAGGGGAGATAGGGGATTCCCCAGCCTCACCTTCCCCCTCCCCCTCAGGCTTGCTGTCTTGAGGGGAGAAATCATCCGATTTTATTTCTTCATTGATCCACATGGAAAAGGTGGGCTGGGGAGGTGACTCCAGCAGGGCAGATGGAATAATATCTAAAGGTTGTGCCACCACCACATTCCTTGTTTGTGCGGGGATGCATTTTACAACTGAGAACTGGAGTTGCTCACAGAAAGAAATTCCACTGAGCAGGCAGCGTTGCTGGCCTCTGAGAGGATAAGCAATGCAAGCTGGTTGTGCCAGGACCTCAGCCAGCAGCACCAAGATACCTCCACAGCCCCCACGCAGCAGTAAGTGGCACTGTGTCCTTCCCATCTGCTGCAAGGCACCTGGGCTCCTGCTATTGCAGAGAACTGACAGACAAAGCTGCTGACTGTCTTCTGGCTGTCTCAGCTCTCTTACAGTTCAAGGAGTAGAGCAATCCTTCAGTGCCCAGGTTTCATACCCTGACAGTAAGAGTTTTTCCTTAAAAAACCAAGAAACCTTTTTGTGAAAAATAATATTGCTTGTGGCTGCTGATCGTGATGGAAAGCAGCAGCAACATGAGGGAAAAAATATCATTCTGAGAAATTCCCTGAAACAAGTAACCTACATTTTTCCTCACCACTGCATCACTAATTGTACCTCTTTAATGCATTGATTTTTTTTTTCCAAAAGAACCAGAAGAGAAAAACAAAAGCAACAGGTTCCTTTCAAAACCCAGCTGAGCTAGCAGGAATTAGGAATTACAGTCAGACATAATGCAAATAGCATGGTGGTTTATTTGCTGTTCCTTTTGTGAAACACAGCTGCCTCCAGCAGCGGCAACAGCCCCAGAGTCATCCAGCACCAGGTTCCTTCTCCAGCCCCTGCCCCTCCTGAGTACCAGCAGATCCTCTGGCCAAGTTCGGCAGCAGCTGTGACACTGGGTGGTGTGTTTGCTGCCTGCTCTGCCAGGCTGTCACTGTGCCCTGTGCTCTCTTTCCCTTCCTTTCTGTTTCCAAGTCCTGGGTGAACCCAGGTGATGGCTCAGACCAGAAATGTCAGAATGCAAATGCTGGTATAAAAGAAGTTATTTCCAATACAAGTGGTCAGCATGCAGCAAGCAGTTCTGTGTACCTTGTTATCGCTCAATATCACTTTCCTCTTCTCAAGCATTTAACTCCAAAACTCTCATTGATTTACACTGAGGTTTTAAAATCAGGTAAGGATTTTTTAATCAGTTAAGGGTTTTTTAATTAGTTAAGGGTTTTTAAATCAGCTAGCCAGAACTCCCATGAAGCTGAAGGTGCTGAGTTCCCTGTCACCTATATTTGTTATGTGCAGCACCTTCTAAGCATATTTTGAAATGTTTAAAGCATTTCTTTGTTCAAAAAGCGAAGTGCCAAAGGGCAAGGAGCTGGCTGCAGAATCCAGACTGGCCTGCAGAAAACGCTCGCAGAGCAAGAAGCTAAACCCAGGTTTATGAAACGTACTTGGAAGGAGCTCAGCAGCGCATATCCCAGTGCTAACAGAGCAGCTCTGAGTCGATTGCAAATAACACGTTTTTACTGTCCAGCCACAGTGCAATTCCACTGAGCTTTGGCAGAGGGTAATTCCAGTGTCAGATATTTTCACAAGACCCTACTTGACATTTTGGCCAGAAATCCTGTGGCATATTTTGATATTCTGTGACACACTGTGTTAACCGCATGGATTTCCTCCACTGCTTTGATGGACACTGCTACCCACTCAGGCAGAAAGGAGAGTGTCTGGATGAGCCCTTCACTCTGGCTCCCCACCGCCAGCACACAAAGCATCAGGCTATTGAAATTATGTTGCTAGATCCAAAATCCCCTGGGAGAAATAACCACTGTTCTGGAGCCTGCATGGCTGCATCCTCCCAGACAGATGCATTTGCAGTTTCTCAAGGCAAGGCAGACACTCAATATGATGCTTCTGATGAGGCTTTTCCAGACTAGGGGAGAGAGTTTTGTAATCTTTTTGCCATCACCTCACTTGCCACTACCTGGCTCGAGGTGCTGGTGTTGCTGCAGATTAACAATCTACGGCCAGCCCAGGAGGTCTCAGGTGACAGGTGACACTCCTTGCCTGATCAGGACTCTCCAGTGCTGGGTCCCCCAACCTGAGATGCAGCAGGTAGCCTGACTTCTTCTCAGCTAGATAGACATGTCTGGAGAAAGCACTCATGTGATGGGGAAGACCTCCCTGGAGGAAAGCCTGCATCCCAGATGCAGCTGCCGTGCTGAGCCCTACCATGCTTTGTCACCTGCCAAGACCTGGGGACTCAGCATGTGAATCAGGAGTTCTGGTTAAGGGAAGGAGGGTGCCACAGGGAAGGATAAGCACTGAGCACAAATCAGGAAAGATTCAGGTGATTTTCTGGGCCCAGGTGCCAGGTCCTCTTTCCTTGTCATCTTTCCATCTACCCTTGTGCTGCCCACCATCTGGTCTCCCTTGCATGTGCAGCTCCATGCCCACCTACTTCTACCCTACAGTAAGACCAGTGCCAAGTGAAGCTAAGACCACAGCAAGGGTGTCAGACCCAGGTCCCTCAGCAGCAGTTGTTATCCTGCTCCCCATACTGGGTAGGGTGAAGGAATAAACCTCCAGACAGGTTGCAGCTGACTGTCACCTTCAGAGTCAGCCACAGACAAGGCTGTGTGAGCTAGCGGAGCACTAGAGAGGTTTTGGATTTTGACAGCATCAGAACTGCAGTAGTCCAGACAGCTGGAGAGCCATTTCCCAGTGGACGTGACAGCTAATTTCTGGGATTTATCAGATGGGCATCATTTCCAGTATGCTGAATGCCAAGACACATACAAGGCACTGTTATTGTGTGTAACTATGGATGAGACTTTAAATCTAAAAATACACACATTACCTACCCATTCCTGAGTCCCTTTCACAATCCTTTGTGCTGTCTTATAACAGGCTGTGTCTTTGCCCTCTGAGCATGAGGCTGTTCCTCATTTTGGACCTCATGTGGTCCAAAAACACTTCAATATCCTGATGACTGGTTCAGACCCATTTGCTGCTGCCCTGGCAGACTGAGCCTCTTCAGGGAGAGAGAGAACATAGTGAAGGGAGGGAAGGCACGCCACATTCTCCATGCCAATACAATAAACCTTGGCAAATCAGTGAGGAAGGTGGACCAGCCATCACCAGAGGCAGCAGAGGGAGAAGCAGAGGGCAGAATCCCAGAGGCAAGAGGCAGAGGATTTTTTGCCAGCTGTCAAGGAGGGTAGCAGAGAGCAGACAGCCGCAAGGAGGCATGGAAAGACCAGACTGGGAGGCTGCCAAGGAAGAGAGAGTCACATTAAATCTTATTTGTCTTTAAACAAAGTGTTCTAATTGCTAACAAAGGGATTTCAAGCAAATTGTAATAAAACTGAGTTATTCTGATCAATTACACAGTCAAGCAAATTACGGAAGGAGTCTGAAATATTGCCAGATACAAAAGAGAGATAAAGAAAGAGAAAGAGGAGGAGGAGTTGCTGAGAGAGTGGGGGAGGCAGTAATTTGGGGAGGAAAATTACTTGATGGCTTGATAAGGAGAATTATTAAGCATAAATTTGAGATGCAGGTTGCTAAATCTGAATACAAAATCAGGGATAGAAATTGAAATTGTGTTTTAAGGTTGGTAAAATTGGAGCAGGGGCAAAGAGAAAAAAATGTGCAGACAAGCATTAGAGACAGATGCTATTGAGGTGTCTGCAAAGATGGTCGCTAACTGCAGCAAGCTGAAAGCAAGGCATGACCCAGGAAAGCAGAGCTTTTTTTGGTGAGGGCACCAGATCAGTGCTGAGTGGGCATCAAGCCACATTCCTGCCACAGACATCCTACTTGACCCACAACTGCTTCAAAGCACTTAGCAATGACCTGGTTTGTCACTGGAAGAGTTACAAGGGCTGGGATCCCAATGCCATCTGAGGAGAGACACACCAAGGCTGACTCATTTACCTTGTCAGCCTTACCTGAAAGCTGTGGCTGACGTTTCTTCTACTGTCTGGTTTGTGGATTTAAGCTGGTATCATTCAATATGTATCCATACATCATGCAGAGCATCAGGCAGGGACCTTGTAGGGAGTAGAAGACAAACCCGACCCCTGTCTTAAAGGAACGAGACTGAAATCCCACCGCAACACAACTCCATGTCTGGCTCTGACTCAGCGACAATGTACATTGGGATGAAAGAAATAATTGTCCCTTATCCTACTCAGTCCCTGGACATTTCCAGCCATGCTGCTGGAGTCTTCAGGGTGCTCATGAAACAGCCACCGAACTGCTGCAGTTTGCAGCCTGGCACATTTGAGCAAGTCACCTCCAATTTTATGTTTCTATAATATACAATGTGATCAATTTGTATTGGATCACCCCTGCTCACTGAGCCTCTACCTGCTCTGCAGGACACACACGGAGCAGGCAGGAGGATTAGGGTCACAGCCTCACAGTTTTGTATCAGGTGCACAAGGTCAGGTCTCACCATTCAGGGCTGCCAAAGAAGAGTTTGCTGCATCTTAGGCGGCAGCCTCCTGCTAGAGCTGGCTTTAGCTCCAAGAGTGCAAAATCCAGTGCCTACACTGAGTGTCAGGATCACAAGGATGTGGCCCCTGTGTGCAGTCCTTCTGTAAAACTTCTGCAAAGGTAGTCCAGAAAGCTGTAGCCCAGAAATGCAGTACTCTTCAAGCCAATTACCGTACACGGTTCATAACCCTGCAACTGACTGGATTAATGGATTATTGGCATGAAGGGATGTACAAAGATGCTTTTAAAAGAGGAAGTAGAAAACAACCAGAGATTATTTTAATGGTGTTTATTTGTCAGAGAACTCCAGAGCTTGTGGGCTTTTGCTGGGCTGGAAATTCTGAGCCCTAAGAGGAGATAAGAGAAAGGATTAGGGTATTACTGTGGCAGTGGAGTTCATGTGTTTTGTATTATTAATGTTTGTAAAGCACTTTGAAAATGAAAAACACCATAAAAGCTCTAAGTGCTGTATTTAGTAGGAGCTGCAGAAGAGGAACTTAAGTCTGAAAAGACACTTCTCAGTTATCAGTGCACAGAGAGCTTGTGTTTTTGAGAGGATCCCACAGTTGGATGCAGTCTGAAGTGGCAGATGAGTTGTTCAAAAGCCAGTGTGAGGAGGCCATAAGAACCCTGCAGGGTGCAAGGAAGGTTCCTGTGTCATGCATCCAAAAAAGAAGCCACTTAACACTTTTAGGACGAGAAAAAGCCATCAGGTTTTCTCACTCATTTCTCTGAAGCTGGCAGAGGAGTGTTCTCTGCAAGGCACCTGCTTTAGCTAAACTTTCTTTAAAAGCCTGTTGGACGAGTGAGCTTCCTTGTGTTGTTTAGGCAACTCCTGTAATGGAGGGGAAATTCTGATGCAGGGAGGGTAAGGAAAGCAATATTGGAGATCCTCTAGTAGACCCATCACTCCTGACCAGCACCAGACAAGTTTATGTGGTCTCAAGCTGTCAGTGAGATAATTCAAGGGCCCAGAGACAGGATTTTGGTTCTAGACACTTCATTCTCAATACCATTGTTTCACTAAGACAGTGACTCCCAAAGAGAGCCAAGATGAAGATTCTCTTTACATTGCTGTACTCCCAGCTCCAGAGCCCTCCTCTAGCAATGCTGGCTGACAAACTACAGAAAAGAGCATTTTTTCCTGGTGAATCCATAAATAGATCTGCAGCATTCCCATTGACAGCCCTGAGGAGCTTTCTGAGACACCTTTGTCGAAGCAGAGAGGCCTCAGGCCAGCTGTGGCTGTGGACAGGTATTGATAACATATATTCCCCTTTCCCAATGACAAGCATGTTCTTGTATCCTCGCTGCTTGAAACTCTCTTTAACAAAACAGTCTTTGCTGTTTTGCACAGATCTTTCTTCACACATCCGTCCCTATGTCAGATCTTCTACATGTTCAGACTCCTTTTTTTAATGCCAGTCTTAAAACCTGTATTTGGCAGGGACAGAGGCTCCAGACAGGTCTGTGTAGATGCACTGTTGGTTCAGCCTTTATTTGCAGTCATGCATTGCCCTTCACAGCCTCATTTCTTTGGGACATCAGAGGCACATTAAAGCTTACCTGTGTCAGAGCTCCCAGTGTGCCAAAACCACCCAGGGCAGGCACCTCCCATTTTCCCAGCTCCCTTCCTATCTTCCAGCTGCTAAAAGGGACTTAGAAACTTTTCCTCCTCCCCATCACTGTGCAAGATGATAGTTCAGTCTTGATAAGGAGCAGTCTGGAGCACCCCTGCTCAGTTCTGGCAGCAGCTGGCTGTGCAGTTGCCTAAAAGTGGTAAGTCACAGTGATAAAAAACGCAGCTATTTCACCTTCCACCCTTCCCATCCGTATCTCAAATCTCAGTGCTGAGGAGCAGCCACACAGGCACTGCTGCTTCCGCGACCTGCAACGTGACAGATGTTAGGTATATTCAAAATGACACCTGCACCCCACAAGAGCTCCTATCCTGTATTTATAGCCCACTGTCACTGCTCAGATTTATGTTGCTCAGATATTTGTCAGCTGTTATCCCACCTTCCCTGAACATCATTTAACCAAGCTTGACATATGCAAGCACTTTTAATCTTTCCTAATGAAGCAATTTTGCCCTTCCCAGGGCCTCTGATCATATTTGTAACTCTTCCTTGAGACAGCATCAGTTCGTCATTGCTGCTCTGAAAATACAGCAAGGAGCGTGGCAGCCTGAGAGGGGATGAGGGGGAGGATCGTTTCCCACACTCACACTCAGCTCTCTCCCATGCTACTGCTCCTAAGAGCACCTTAAACATGTTTGCCTGCTCTAAAATCCCTCTTCCTTGCTGTTCACTGGTCTTTTCCCAATCTGGATCACTGTTCCTGCTAAAAAACGCAGTCCTGGATTATTTTGTGACTTCCCTGAGCCAAAAGGGAGTTCATTTTCTTTCCTTCATGTCTTCCTAATGTCTCTGATGTCTCTATTATTACCCAATCTGCACTGGCATTCACAATGCCTCCCAACTGAGGCAGGAGAATGTAATTAACAAGCTGTTTAGCTCTACTTCTAGATCATTAATAAATATGTTAAACAAGACCACTACCTTGCTGAGAAATGCAAAAACTTGATGAGGCACATAGTTTGCTTTATAGTTTTCAACCTGTGCTGGTGACAGTGAGTCTCCTTCAGAGCAAGCTCTCTTCCAAACCTGTAGCTGAACTGGAATTCATTTCCCCTTAGCCTGTTGCATGTGCACCCTTTCACCCCATCTCTCCTAAGCCTAGTCATGAAACAACACCTGAAGGAGGGACAGTTGGCTGAGTCACCTCAGAGTGACACAGGACTTGTGTCTCACTACAGAACCCATTTCCCTTTCATAAACTGAGACACCCCACACACAGGACCTTGGAACACCACCAGTCTCTAGCACTGTTCTCGCACAGGTCATGTCCCCAGCTTTATTGTCACTAATTTCAATCTGTGTTTCCTTGCCCCTGGTGCATGTTAAGCACCAAAGAAGCTACAGCAAACAGGAGTTCAGACCAGACAAGTATTTTGGTAAGCTGAGTTTTTTCGCTTACTTTAAAAACTTGCCCTAACAGTTGCCTACACCAGCAAGGAAGATTAGGGAGAGACATAAAAAAAAGCTTTGTGCAGAGTTAAAGCTCTGTTGCCCGAAGTCTATAAGGATGGCAAGAGAAGCATATGCTTGGTTTCACTAGAGCTGCTTCTGCCTCAAGACAGGGAACAACCTAAAAACATCTTTATGGGGCCTTCCAGTTCCCTGCTTACTTGATGCCCATAGAACAGTCTTTCCAGGATCAGCCAAGAAAGCGGCAGTCGGTGTTACCTGCTTTTATCACAGCTTCACAGCTTTGTCTTTGCCTTTCCCACTGGAGGGAGACTGGAGGGACTGCTTTCTGGACCCAGAGGAAAAATGCCTCCTGGTCTGACACAGCCTTCAGGTTTCTTGGTGACTGCCGTCATAAGTTTCAGAGATAGAACCAAAATTAGCTGAAATGCTGGTTTCCACTTAACATAATGCTTGCCTGGTGGAGGATGGTAATTCTCAGCTCAGTGGCAGACTTTAATACTTTGATCTTTCAAAAGGGGAGAAAAAAAGCTATTTGAGGATGCTCCAAGGGAGGAGGTGCATCCTGGGGAAACTCATTTGGTGGTGTGCCAAGTCCCAGGCAGCTCCAAGGGCCTGAGGTGATGTTCTCTGCGCAGGCTGCACGTCCGCGGCAATGCCTGTCCAGTGAGAAGTGGGGGGTAGCTGCGGGGCACAAACCGTGGAGGTCCTAGCAGACACAGCCTGACTCCTGCTGCTCTCTGCCACTATGGAGGGATCTCTGCAAACCGCTGTGACATCCACAAGGTGGCAAATTCAGCTGAAGGACGTTTCCTCATCATCCTATTTTCCTGTCAGTTTCCAATGAAGATGAGGATGAAGAAGAAGAGGGCAAAAAGAGAAACAGAAGGATCCAGAAAGCCTGAATAGCCTCAAATGGTATCATCTTAAGCTATCTAACAGAAACCTCTGAGAGTTCATCCCTTGGATGATTTTTTCTTGTTTATTTGATTTTATTGTCCAATTGCTGTCAGCAATGGTGTGGACATGGGTCAGGCGTCTGTCTTTTTCCCTCTGCCAAGAGAGCAGGTGAGAAGTGCTCTTCCAGCATTTTGTACCCTCTGGAGTCACCTTGAGCAGGGAGATGGGTTTGCTTGCTTGTTTTTTCCTAATGGATAATTAACATTGCAGGCAGCAAGTGACCTGGGAGAACAGAGAAACCGTGCACACAGCTCAGCCTCTCAGATTGTCCCCCTGGGCCATCTGCTGACCTTGGCATCCAGAGGGTCTTTCTAGAGACTTTGGCTTTCCTAGTGCTCAGTTTGCTGCCGGATGGTGCCTGATGGATGCCCAAGACTCGCCCCAGCTCTTCCCCACTACCCTTGTTTACAGGCCAATTAGTGGGTGCCATGTTTGTTTTGCAGCCAGCAAGTTAGCCACCCCAGCGATTTAACAGCTGCAATTTTCATTTACAGGTGACTTTGAACAGCCAGTTTTATACATGCAGGGTGAAATAATGGTATAATTAACCTAGGAAAATCCATTAAAAGGGTGCGGATGTTCAAAACATGGAGCACACAATTATGAAACCCCATGACTGAGATTACTGCTGAGATCTAATTCCTCCTTACACAGCTCATCCCTACATGGATTTCAGGCAAGCAATTTTCTCTGCAAGGCTTTGTTTCACCAAAAGCTTCACCAATTTTCTAAATTTTACTCTTCTAAGGAAATAACCCCAAAATTTGGAATGAAAAATTAATTAAAATTGTTTGAATTAACAGAGTTCTTGAGAAATACCTCATGTTAATAATTTTGGAGTTACTGTATTTTAACAATTTCAAAATAGTTTGTGGAAGTTCTGGCTTTTCCTTTTTGGTTGCTTTTTAACCTCTAATAAAGTCATTTTTTAAAATGAGGAGATTTTTTGAAACTTCTACATTTCTTCCTCTCTTAGAAATGACCAAAAGTTTTCTCCCAACTTCCAAACTTTTCATTGGAGCCATTTCTCATGTTAGTTCTTCAAGCTGCTTGTGTCCATAAAAACAAAACAAAAGAGACTTTTCACACAAATCTGCATTCCCACACACAAAAGTAATTAAAAAGACATTCTCCACTAGTTATCATAAGCACTGTTTAATCAGGTGTCCACAGGCTGTTTGTTCCGCTAGGCTGTTTGCTCCACTGGGCTGTTTGCACAGGATGGATAATATCCCCTAAGTCAATACCCAGTATTCCTTTTCATGCTCATCAGGTAGTTTTCCCAGACTGCTCCTTTGGACCCTGCTCATCACCTAGATTAATATTTAAAATCACTGACTTGGCTTTTGCATGTCACTTGAGTCCAGAGGGCTGCAGTCCTGCCTCGCTGGGGAGAAGTTGTCCTTGTTTCTGATAAGAAAAGTGACAAATTCTGTGTGTTCTGGGGAATTTCGTTGGGTGTTAGAAATATGGCCTTTGGGGCAGCTCTTCAGCAGGTTTAACTGTCCCACTGATGTAAAGGGGATCCTGTTTGTTCTCTTTTGGGTTTGCTACCAACTGAATCTCACCATTCTGCCTGTGAGTTAGATGTGAGCAGGCTCACTCTGCCCTGGCTCCTCTGGTAGAGCCCAGGGCAGTGTCTCTCACAATCCCCCTGTGCACCCCACCAGCAGCCACAACCCTCTGGGGTGCCCTAGCTCCCACACCAGCCCCAATCACAGCTCTCAGTGCAGTATCACCTGCTGTCTGTCCATGCCATGCCATGCCATGCCATGCCATGCCATGCCATGCCATGCCATGCCATGCCATGCCATGCCATGCCATGCCATGCCATGCCATGCCATGCCATGCCATCCCACCACAGGGCTCCTGCTGCATCTCACCCCCACCTGCCTTACTGCAGCAGCCCCTGGAGAGCTCCACAGCCACGCTGCTCCCTTTCCCTCTGTGCTTGTGTTAATAAATATATTCATCCACTCAGGGCCTGGGGTGACCCCAGGCTCTCCACTATTAACCTTTCTGCCTGCTGAGAATTGGCCATTTGTTCCTTCCCTTTCCTCCCTGTCTTATCTCAGTTTTAATCCATGCCTTGGCTTTTCCTCTCATCCTGTGGTTACCAGGTTTCCTTAATAGCCTTCTATGACGGACTTTATCAAAAGCCTTTTGAAAGCTTTAATAAATTATAGGCATGACTCTGCCATTCCCTGTTATCTTGTTAACCCTTCTGGAGCATTCCCAGCTGGGGTGAGAGAGCAGAGCCCCTGCTTGTCTACACAGGATCATGGCCAGCTCTACAGAAAGCCTCCAAGGCTCTCTTGTGTCTCCTGCCTGGTTCAAGAGGATGTGGCATTTATGATGCTGAAACATTTTTCAGTTTCACTTCAGGAGAAAGAGTACTCTGAGGAACTGAAAAGCCACCTGTCAATCCCCCTCACTTAAAAATATGTTGTGCTGTTTGGTGGATTTGGGAGTTCTTGATATGATTTCTGTTTTAATTTTAAGTCATGACTATACATGGACAAGTATTAGATAGTAAAGGTATTTCCAAGCAAAGAAAAGATACTGTGCCATGCAGGTATTGAAGGAGGTTGTTTCAACAATTTTAAAAACAAGTTTTTATAAATCATTTTGAAAGAGAAGGAATCCACATGAGTTGATTCCAAGTTTCTGGTGGAAAAGGCTTTTCAGCTGTATCCCCTTTTGTGGATGGTAGGGCGGTGGCAGGTCATTGTCACACGTAATTGGGAGAACATCCCCAGCCTTACCACCTTCTCCAGGTAACCTTCAGGATGAGACATGGTGTGGAATGCCCCCTCTCTCCAACATGTGTCCCTGCCCTCTGCTTTTTCTGGGATTCAGTACCTGGATTCAAAATGCTTTTCACAGTTTGACAAGAAGTGCAGGCATCTCCAGCAAGTCCCAGGCTCCCCTCGGGTGTGTATCCCTGTCACTGCAAGCAGCCATCTCTCCCCCCCCACCCCAACATCACTTTTCAAACCTTTTGTGGAGGTCATTGATGGCATATTTAATTCCCTGGGAAGCACGCAGTTCAGTCTCAGCCATCTCCTCACCTCTTTTTACCTCTTGCCAGCCTTAGGAGTCAAGCTCCATCCTCCTGGAATTTTTCCCTTCCACTTGTACATCAAGCTGTGTCTAAGTCAGAGCAGCTCAATTACACTTTCGCTGAAATCTCCTGGGTGATTTCAGTGAGATTGGCTCAGCAGGAAGCAGTCTGCTGGCTGTGTCTGTGCCAAGCAGCTCCAACACTGTATGCCAGCTCCAAGGCCATGGCAGAGCCCTGCAACTGCCCGCGAGAGACCAAGAGAGCAGGAAAAAGCAGGGTGTGATCACCTGCAGGAGTGTGTGAGGCTGAAAAGTCCAGAAAACTTCCATGGAGTGCACCAGAGCCTGACCTGACCCCCATCCTCCTGCAAACTCCTTCTCTACATCCGCTGTGTTGCAAAATGGGGACAGGGTTGCTAGCAATGTCACGGTAGGAAATGTAGATGGCACAGAAAGGCAAGGGAAGAGCTGTGCTCACAGGGAAGTTCCCCCACCCCCTTGGCTCTCCATCATCAATCAGGTGTTTCCACAAGCAAGGCAGCTCTGGTACCTGCACCTGAATTAGCAGTGCATTGCTGGGCACCAGGCTAATGCCTCTCTCTATCTGCACAGGACTCTGCATGCCTTGGCGGTTTGCTGCTAATAACAAAAAGTAAAAGGAGCTCTGCCGTGTGTATGGACTTTCATATCCCAGGTAGCCTGCATGTGAATGCCTAATGCCTGCCTGATTATTGTTCACCTGGTATTCAATAGTTTGAAAAAATAAAAAGTCCTATAGTTAGAGAATGAGATAGGACTGTTTAATTTCAGACCATTATCTCCTGGTAATTGCTGGAGGAATTTCATTCTATGCCAGTGCAATGGAAAAAAAAAATCATGTTTTTTCCCCCTTTATGGAAAAAAATAAAAAAGAGCCTGCTTTTCTCCAAGGGGTTCAGGGCTTTCAGGCCACAGTTGGAAGCAAGAGCTGTGGCTGCTTTATCAAATTCGCATTTCATTTCCAGCATGCACCCAAGCCGCATGTAAATTATAATGAGAAAAGGGGAAAAAACAAAGAGATAGAGCTCAAGAGATGGGAAATGATAATGAAATCAAATGAACTCAGGGCCTTTGAAGACTAACAGAGCCACAGACAGACAGATATGTACACAGTGACAAAGACAGAGACAAGCAAGAGGCACGCATGAGGAAACAGCAAGAGTAGAAGGCTGATAGAAAGAGACAAAATTGGAGATTTGCACCCACAACATGCACAAGGACACAACATGTGAGCAATCCTGGAAGGATCTCTGCTCCACAAAGACCTTGGAAGCCATGGTTCTGGGGTGTACAACTCATGGGATGCCCCTGCTGCCAATTTTCCCTGTGTCTTCCAGTTCTGCCATGCTGCTTCAGAAGTCCCAAGGGTGTGTGATGAAACCTAGCACCATTTTCCCCATGGGAAGGGACCCTTTCCAATCTTCAGCCTTACAACTCCATCCTTCCCAGTGCAGCCAAGCCATGGAGCTCAACACATTGGGAGGATGCACCCACTGTATGATCTGACCTGGGGATCAGTTATTCTGGAAGAGAGGAAGGAGAAAATTCCCAGTAAACTCAGCTGCTTCCCAGACACCTGGGAAAATGGGTTCAGTCCTCCACTGAGGACTGAGTCAAGAATGAGCCTGGGACATGGAAGACAGCCAACCTCACCTGCCCAGATGGGGATGTGGACCTGAGGGAGGAGAATGGGAGCTGTTCTACTGCTGGGTGTAAGATAAACCTGAAGACAGCCTTTCACTTCTACTGGATGCTGAGATTTGGGTCACATCTCATAAATGATAGCTCTGGCATTTTCAGAGGGATCCAGTGGGATTTGAGCAGGACAAGGTCTGCTATTCTGGTTGTCACTTTTCAGCTTCGCCTCCCTACCCTGTAATGACTGGGGTGACCAAGTTACAAGCAGAGTTGAGACATGGTAAATATCACTCTTCCAAGCCCAGCTGGCCAGTGGTACATTAAAGAGCAGCCAGGATCCCATCATTATGAGCAAAGTTTGGGGACCATGTCCCACTAAATCCCAAATAATGGCAGAGAGAGACTGGCCCTTGTTCCCTGTGCATCATATCTGCACCACACAGGAACAGCCTCTGCAGCCCAGGAAGGTAAAATTGACTACCCTGGATGCCACAATCCACCAGAGCCAGAAAGATGCCATGAGGTCAGTTTTCCTGAGCTGTATGGAGCTTCAATTCATGGCTTCCTCCTGGGTAAGTTACTCTGGCAGTTTATTCTCCTCATTGCTGAAAACTTGTGCTGTGTTTCTAGGCTCAAAGGGGGAAAGAAGGAAAGAAAGACATGGTGCCACTACTTAAACCAAAATACCTTAAGAATAGCCAGGCAAATACCAACACAATAACCAAATCCAAGTGCTGCAAGCAAGGTAATTTCCCAGCTACCCATGAAAAGCACCTGCGCTTGCTTGAGTAACTTCTGAACCACTTGTGATTAATCAATCACACACAACTCATGAATTATTATGGATTAATTTAGCCATGTATATTTATTGTCGTTGTGATTATGAGAATAGCTAGCAACCAGTGTCATTGAGGTATCTGCTCCTGGGCATGATGGAGGTGGTGTGGGAGCCCATAGAGGTCATGCTGCCAAAGACTGGAGACCAGTGCAGTTTTGTGTAGTGTGTTCCCAAAATCCCAGGACAGGGCAGACTGTGCCTTTCATCAGCCCTCATGGTGCTCTGCAGATCCTGTGAGCAGGAGGCTGGTACCAACAGGGCTAAATTTGCACAAGAGTAATTTGAAAATCCTTCAGAGCTTGCTAACTTTCCTTGGTTCTAACAAAACCCATGCAGGAAAAGCAGGATTAAAAAAGAAAAAAAAAAAAAGAAAAAAGGAAAAAGAAGCCAGAGATTGATTCTTACCTCATATCATTAAAAAATAAATTGCTGTAGCGCTATAACATAAAGTAAGAATCAATCTTATTTTTTAACACCAGAAATAACCTAATGAAATACAAGATTGATTCTGAATATGGGCTTCTTGGTGGAGCCCCTGTGGGAATTGATTACAAAATTGAATGTCTCAGAGCTGATAAGATGAATTTGGAATAAATCTTACTTTTAACTACTCCCTTTTTATGCTCATAAAAAAAAAAAAGATTGATTCCAATCAAAACTTCTTCTAAAAAGTGAGACAGTTTCGATTTGTTGAGGCAGTTTTTCAACAGAACAGCACTGAACTTCAGAGCCAATCTCACCCCTAGTTATGCATTCCCCAGGGAGGAAAAATACGAGGCACAATATTTCTGATTTACAGCTTGAAATGAGACAGTAATGGTCATAATAATCAGGACAAGAAGAAGGAGAGAGCCTCAAGTGGATGGCAGCTCTCTCGACTGATGATGCCAAGGGAGGCAGTGATTTGGAAAGAGAAGGTGGAGAAGCAGCTCCCGCTCCACCGTGCAGCAGGGGACTGCTGAGGACACCTCACTCTATAGACTCCAGGGTATAACATTGGATCTGTTTATTCTGAAAAAAAAAAAGTCCTGCTGGGAGTCCCTCCAGCTTCCCAGGGCTGCACCTCCAGCCCTACCAGCATCTCCTGCCTGGCCCACAGCAGCAGTAGCTCCTTGAAGCCTTCTGCCTTCATGGGTAGGAAGTAGCCTTGAGTTTCCAGTCTCAGCCCAGTTATAGCCAGTGTAGTTCCATCACACCACACCATGCCCTGGGAGATTTTTAAACTCCCTCTGGCCACCCTGCAGGTTCACCAGGATGAAGGCTACTCAGTCCCACAAAGCTCAGAGCACTGGGCTTGCCAAGCTCTGCTTCCAGACTGGCTGGTAATTCCTACACCCTCATTTCTAATTATGCTTCCAGACTTTGCTCCCATGAGCAGCAGCCCTGGTCTTATCAAAAAATGAGGCAAAGTGGTTGTTTAGTCTCAGGGCCTACTCTGTGCTTCCTTTAATCTCTCTATCCCCATCACTGCTTTACAGAAGGCAGTTCCAGGGCTCTTTGTTGGTTGGGTAGTTTCTCCTCATCTCCAGATTCTGTTTATTCGTGGCCCATTCACGCATGTTTGTTCTAGTGTCAATATTCTATTTCAGCTTCAGTCGCTCCTTTTCCCACCTGGGCATCTCTGCAAGACGGTGGTTTCTCCCATCTGTTCCACCAAATATTTCTACACCCGAGATCTCACAAGGCATTTTTTTTCCATTTTTCAGAAGAAATGCTATTCTGATACCCAACTTGTGTCTGTTTTTCAGTTGCTGAATAAAATTTGAAGACTATCTATCTCTTTATCTCTATCTTTCTTTATAGAATCACAGAATCATAGACTGGTTTAGGTTGGAAGGGACCCTAAAGATCATCTCATTCCAATCCACCTTCCACTCAACCAGGCTGCTCAGAGCCCCATCCAGCCTGGCCTTGATGACTTCCAGGGATGGGGCATCCACAACTTCTCTGGGTAATCTGTTCCAGTTCCTCAGCACCATCACAGTAAAGAATTTCTTCTCAATATCTAATCTAAGCCTGCTCTCTTTCAGTTTGAAGCCATTCCCTCTTGTCCTGTTGAACTGTTGAAGAATCCTTCTCTAGTCCTCTTGTAGCTCCTTTAGGTACTGGAAGGTGCTATAAGGTCTCCCCAGAGCCTTCTCTTTTCCAGGCTGAATAACTCCCACTCTCTCAGCCTCTCTCCACAGCAGAGGTGCTCCATCCCTCTGATCATCTTGGTAGCCTTGCCTCTGGACTTGCTCCAGCAGGTCCCTGTCCTTCCTGTGCTGGTACCCCAGGGCTGGATGCAGTGCTCCAGGTGGGTCTCACCAGAGCAGGGCAGAGGGGCAGAATTCCCTCCCTCCCCTGCTGCACATGGGGCTCTGGATGCAGCCCAGGACACATTTGGATTGGCATATGGTTCAATATGGCTTCTTCCTTTCAATCCTCACAAAAAGGACATTTAAAAGGAACATCATCCACAGCACCATCTCCTCTGAATTTTTTTTTCCCACTAAACACATTTTAGGTGCACTGGGACTGCTCATAGATGCAGTTTGTGTCTGTTTTTCCCACAATTGCACAGCCAGGACTGCTTGGACACAGCCCCATCCCTGCAGCATGTGAATCTCAGACAACTTCCTTCCTCCTTTGCCTGGATATCCCACATTCTCCGCAAAAGGCTTCAGCCTCTCCCTCCTCCAAGACCCACCCACCAGACCCAGATGAGTGATGAGAAATGAGATGTGTTGCTTCTGACGTGTGGGGTCCTGGGGAGGCAGTGGTCCCAGCGTGGCACTCCAGCTGGGGAGGTGCCACGCAGCAGGGCCAAGCATTCTGCCTATGAGCAGACACAGAGCCCCAGCTGTGCTGAGCACAGGGAATCCCTCTCTGCCACACGCCGGGCACACCAGATGTGCTCCTGATGTCCTTGAGTGTTGTGACACACAGGGAGGGCGAGGGAGCTGCAGGGGCCTGCTCACCCCACACTCAGGAGAACCTTTGGAGTGTCACCATGGCCCGTGCTGACACTGGAGTTGTGGCACAGGTGGGAAGAGGCATTCATCCTCCTTTCCCCCTCCTTGGACACCTGGCTGTGATTTCAGTATCACTGCAGGCTGAATTTGTCACTGAGGACCCTCCTGGTTCCTGCAGACAGGGAGGCAGCTCGTAGGTCTAGATGAAGACCAATTTAACTCTGATCCCAGCAAAATCTGGTCTACATTAAAAATAACAAAAACTCCCTCAAACCCATTGTGTTTAAATAATGTTAAAGATCTGACTGAGAGCATCGAAAGCAAATTCCCAGCCCTAATGAAGAAGGATTGTCTGGCATGGTAATGATAATGAACTCTGCACACATGTATGTATGTATGTATGTATGTATGTATGTATGTATATATATATAGAAGAACAATTTCATCTGAGGAGCTGAGAGCCCTGTAACAAGCATGATCTCATGGCTGCACCAGGAAGCACAGCAGGTAAGTGCCCTTGACCTGCAGTTCTCGGCTTGATGAAGGCAGAGAGAAAGGGTGGTCCAGAAGAGAAGGAGAAAAGCAAGGTTTGCCTCCCACTCTATCCTTGTCCCAGCTGCAGCCCTGGGATGGCTGCTGGGCAAGGGGTCTGTGTTTCAGCCCCCATTCACAGTGGAATCTAGAGCATTTGAGGCAGCAAGTGTCTGCCAGGTGCCAGCCCAGCAGACACATGATGGCCAGACTGGAGAGGCTGTTTTGCAGCCATGAGACACAGGTGAGGCACAAGGGGTAGAGGCCTTGGGACAAGTCAGAAATGAGAGGTGTATGGGAAACACTATGTCCATTAATCTCAAAAGGGGGCAGAAGAGGCGGTGGCGGGAGACGGTGTGCAGAGCTAACCCCACACAGGTCACCAGAGCTGAGCATCCCAGCTCCCAGTCCTTGCTGCGAGGAGCTGTCCTTGTCCCACAGGGCATATGTGAGGTTGTCCTTCCATGCTGTGGGTTTGTTCAGCAGCTTTTTCACTGACTCAGGTGATAATGCTCCCAGCCCTCCCCAGGGAACTCCATTCAGCAATTTCTGTCACACTCCTCCACTTCATTATGCTTGGCAAATCCTCCTCTGCCTTCCTGTTCATGTCCTTCAGATGCCTATGCTCTGATGAAAGGGGAAGGGAGGGACAAAAAAAGCATCTTCTAGTTCTTACCCATGCATGCAGCTGCACAGTGAGAGCTGGAAGAGTGACGCTAATGTACCACAAACCACAGGATCATGGAAAGCTTAGCAGGTGCCCAATCACTAGGAAGGGTGTGGGATGGATGCTGAACTGGCCAGGAATACTGGGTGGTTGGATAACGTCTCCCTCTGGGACACTTTTGTGCAGGGCAGTTCCTGAAGGTCAACAGCGAGAAGTCAGAGCCCAGTTTGCACACCCTGCACCTGGAGGACTTTATAGCAGAGCCCATCCCAGGCCTGCTGCCAGAGGTCTGGTCACCTTGGAGCCACGTCTCTCAGTACTTCCTCACTTCTCTGAGCTGAACTCACTTTATAATTAGCTAAGGACACTGTATCCCACAGGATTCTCCTGGAGAAACTGGCAGCCCATGGTACAGGTGCCCTCATTGGTGGGGAAAATCTGGCTGGCCCCAGAGAGGGGTGGTGAATGGGCTTAATCCATCTTGGCTGGTCACAGTGGTGTTCCCCAGCACTCAGTTCTGGGGCCAGCCCTGTTTGATGTCCTTTCTGGTGAACTGGATCAGGGAACTGAGAGCACCCTCAGTGAGTTTGAGAACAACACCAAGCTGTGTGGTGCTGTTGATCTGCTGGAGGGCAGGAAGGCTCTGCAGAGGGATTGGGACTGGCTGGATCCTTGGACCAAGGCCGATTATGTGAGGTTCAACAAGGCCAAGTGCAGGGTCCTGCCCTTGGGTCACAACAACCCCAGGCAATGCCACAGGCTGGGACAGAGTGGTTGAAAATCTGCCCATTAGGCAAGGACCTGGAAATGCTGGTCAAGAGCAGCTGAACATGAGCCAGAGTGTGCCCAGGTGGCCAGGACGACCAATGGCACTGGGCTTGTGTCAGCAATAGAGTGGCCAGCAGGACCAGAGCAGTGACCATCCCCCTGTGCTGAGGGCACTGGTGAGGCCACATCTCAAATCTTGTATTCAGTTCTGGGCTCCTGACGACAAGAAAGGCACTGAGGGGTTGGAGCATGTTCAGAGCAGGAAAACAGAGCTTGGGAAGGGTCTGGAGCTCAAGTCTGATGAGGAACGGCTGAGGGAGCTGGGGGAGTTCAGCCTGGAGAAAAGCAGTCTTGGGGAAGACCTTATCACTCCCTACAGCTCGCTGAAAGGAGGGCATAGACAGGCGGGGGTCAGTCCCATCTGCGATATAACAAGGGCTAAGACAAGAGGAAACAGCCTCAAGTTCCCCCAGGGGAGGTTTAGATTGGATACTAGAAAATATTCCTTCACTGAAACGGTTATCAAGCACTGGAACAGGCTGTCCAGGGCAGTGGTGGTGTCACCATCCCTGGAGGGATTTAAAGGACTTGTTGATGTGGCACTTGGGAACATGGACTTGATAGTCCTCAAGGTGTTTTCCAGCCTAAACATTTCCATGATTCTGTGATCTCCCAAGTGAAAATCTAGACAAACAACTAAGAAAGCAGAGAGATACGTACTTATAGTCACCTCAGTTTCTGCTCCCAAGGCCTCCATGCCCCTTTTAATCACCTGGGCTTGCTTATGCTGTGCAATTTGCATGGTAATTATATTTAACAAGAACAGCAATAAGGGAAATAGAAAGTGTAATGTTGTTATCAAGGCATAATTATTCTTGAATAATTCGGTGATTACAGTTTGCTGTGTATGGAACTAATTGTCACCAGCCCCTTTCAGTGTGGCATACTCCCCCTCACTCCTGCAGCATTAATCCCAGAATGCCTCCAGCCTCTGGCTCCTGGACCTTTGCAGCCACCCAGATTGTTTAGACTCACAAGTATGATGCTTTGTGGCCTCTAGACTTGCACCTAGCTGAGCAAGCCTGTGGAAATTAGTATGATAAGCACGTCCTTCCAGCACCTTTTCTTCTCCACAGGGCCTCTCCCACACATATTGACAGCTCAGGGCAGTACAGTGTGTCAGACATACTTGGACTGAGCAGCAGGGGAACCCCAGGGACAGGATGGCTCCTCCAAGGGCATCCATGCAGGAGGGATGGAGCTAGTCATTGAGGCCCTCCAGTCTGACTGTGGGAGGATGGGAACACAACATCGCCCTGGGAACCCCAGCTGCCAAAATTTCAGCTCACCACCCCAGAGAGTGTGGTGGTGTGCAAGGCTTGGACGGCTAAAACGTGAGGAGCCTGTAAAGTTCTTTTTCTCAAAACTTGGGGTATACAAGGAGATTTCAGCTACTCGGTCTGCCTGGTCCCACCCCTCCCTTGCAACAGCCACCCTGGCTATCATCCCTGCACATATATTTCCCACACAGGCAGCTCCAGGGCGTGGCTGGGAGGACGAGCAGAGCTGTGGTGCAGAGTAAAACCTCTGTCTTTCCCTTCCACTGCAAGGAAAAGAGAGGGACCCACCTGGATAAAACCCCCCTCCTCCTACATAGTCCAACACGCAGACTTCCTGCAGGCTGGGGAGCTGTGCTGTGAATTTTCCCCAACCAGACCCCAAGAAATTAGAAAAATGCTGTCCTTGTCCTCCTCTGAGCTCAGTGAGATACAGCTTAAGGGTAGCCAAACCCTGATGCTGCAATGTTTTCCAGGCTGCAGCCTCTCTGGCTGCCAGCCCTCCCCTGGTGAAATAAGTGTGCCAGGTCTCAGCCCAGGAGCTGCTGCAGGGTGGGTGGCTGTAAATGTACACCCAGCTCCAGGTCACAGGTGTCACAGGGAGGGAAAGAAGGTGCTACACAACTGCAGCTGGATTCTCCCGAGCTGAGAAAGCGCTCGTCTGTCCTTAAAGACTCCCAGAGTGATGTCTGCCAGTTCCCTGCTCAGTTTCTGGGCACACATAAAGGACAGCCTGTTTTAGTCCTGCTCAGGACATTAAACCCCGTTGCCTTTCTGTGCTAGCTCACTGATGACAAGAAAGATGAGAAAGGCCCTTGGAGCCAGGATGTAGCTTCTGTGAATACTCAGAGACCTCATGTTCAGGTGTCTGAGTCCAGCTGATCTTCTCAGCTCTGAACACTTGTAGCTGCTTCAAGGAATGCTCAGAAATCCCTCAATCCCCTGAAACATAAAAAGGAGAAAAACACAACTGCTCTGTGATGTATAGCTGCTTTGCTACCCAAAAGGGCTCTGAAAACATCAGGCAAGGAATTCACTGGAGGCAAGGTGCTTTGTAAATCACAGAGCAAACCAATGTTTTAGGGTTTGGCAGTGGCTGCATTGGATCACTCAAGAGGCTGGTAACAAAGGAAGGACAGGGAGGCAGGAAGTGTTGCAAGGTGCTGCCTGGAAGGCACAGGAGTGAGAGGAAAGAGTTTTCAGGAAGAAAATGTGGGAGCACATGAGCTCAGGAGAAGCTGCGATCCACCGAATAGGCTGAGGCTGGTGAAGCCTCAGGCTAGGAAAGTCATGCAGAAAACGGGCAGTTGAGATTGCCTTTCCTTCCCTCTTACCAACACAAAATGCAGATCACAAATACAACTGAGTGCCAGTCTGCAGCCCAGTGACTGGCACACCAGAGCAGATCCAAACAAGACAGACTCTAGTGGGAACAGATCCAGTTGCAGCCCTGAGCCCACACCCCTGCAGGAGCGCACAACACAGTCTGTCCATGCACAACACACTCTGCATCTGCTGGGACCCTTCAGACCCTCCACAAGATAAGTTCCTGCAGGGTCTTGTGTATCCTGGATCCTGTTCACACAGCCTGAAGGGATCATTGACATAGGGGATCACAGTGTTGGAGCCCAGGATGAGCAGTGCGTGCAGAGAGAATCTATGTTTGGTGGGTTTTTGCTCAGCCTCAACCCTACAAGGTTTCAACACCATTGTGGTTCCATCTGGCTGCTTCAGTAGAGGGACATAGTCTTGAAAGGGGTGGGGGTTCATGCTGGGTGGGACCAGGCACCCCTTACCTCAGTGTTCAAGATGAACATTTTCTTTAGTCTCTCCTTAAACTCCTGCAAACTTTTAGGTTCCACATCATCATGCAGCAACCAGTTCCATAGGTCTATTGCATGTTCCTTTGTCTTGCTTTTAACACCTGCTAACAATCTGTTCTGTCCTCTGCTTCTCATACTGCCTCTTCCCCCCTTACTGTGCCTTTTACCACATATCTTTGGCTTCCTCTGTCCTGGACCTGCATGAGCAAAGTCACTCATGCACTTGTCAGAAGGGGGACTGTTCCACACTGTTCATCATCCTCCATGAGTGTTTTGCTGTGCTGCAGCATTCCTCTGAGGTTAGGGATCAGCACTGTGTGTGGTACCAAAAAGATGAACAAACAACAGGTTTTCATAGTGAGTGGTCCTGATTTTGGACCTGAGCTCAGATAAAGATCAGAATAAGACCACAGAATGGTCAGAAGGGAAAGGAGCTGAGAAAGCTTCCAGATAAGACTTTCAGTTGAAAACAGGGCTTACTCATATGGTGAGACTCCTTGGAGATAGAAAGGGTTGTCGAGGAGGGTAGTGGGAAGCCAGGGAAGTATCTTGGCATTGCAATACATCTGTAACCTCTTCCTTCTCCTTTGCTGTGGAACAGAAGACCTTGTGTCACCCCTACCTGTCAGGAATGCTGAATTAACCACCTGTTCCAACCCTGCCCTCCCTCAGAGGTTTGAGTTGACTGGGGAGATTTGGGAATGGTTCAGACATGAAGACAAGACCTCCCCATCAATGCCCTGCTAGCTCCCTTGGTAAAGCAGAGCTGCTTTGTTAATCATATCCGTGGATTAGCATGGGTTTATGAGCTCCACAAGGAAGCATTTGGAATCATAAATTGCATTTTCACCACTTAGCTCAGGAGGATCTCTGGGGCTTGGTAGGGAGATATAAAAGGAAACCTTTAGAGAGAACAAGGGGGATAACAAAGAGATTATCAGAACCAAGCCTGAAAATTAATAGACCAAATCAAAATTAATTAATGGACTAAATCCAATTAATAGACTAAATCAAATCCTCTTTGAAAATGCAGTCACCTCAATCACTGATCATCTTTTTACACTCCCATGAAGACAGACAGTTCAGCTTCTTCAGCAAAGTGGGTTAACAAAGAGGAGGCTGGATCAGCAAGTGGGAAACTTTTGGGGGTTTAAGGGTCAGAGTTACCCCTGCAAGGGGGAAGGCAGCTAGGGAGCCCAGGTGGGCCTGGCACAGCTATGGGGCATAATCCTGAAGCAATTAAAAAGCTGGTATCTTCTCCCTTTAATAAAAACTATTATGCTGAAAACATGGTGAGTATTAAGAGCAGTTGTCATCCTGCTGTTTGGCTTGTATCTGGATTAGATTTGTGCTAAGGATGGAATATGAGTCTGGCTAAGTATTACTTTCCACAAATATTTGGCTTTTAAAAGAAGCCCAAATGTGAAGTTTATCACATTCAGACCCAAATAAACTGCAGTGGATGTGAAGAGCAATAAAAAGTAACAGGAGAACCAAACAAAGGGGCACCAAGGGTGGGCACTGCCGACCACAGTGGGGGAAGCACAAGGTGGGACTGGGGCGGGTGGGAGCAAGGGAGGGGACAGAGGTTGGGAGCAGCCCTGTCATCATCCAAGGGGTCTCACCAGCTCACTCTGGGTCCCTACCTTCTCTAGGTCAGTCCTTCCATGCTACACAGAAAGACCTGGGGAAGATTATGGCTCCTCTTTGGATCATGTCTTTTTGGAGACCGAGCAGGAGAGAAACCCTTCCCTATGAAAGAACAGTGTTATCTCACCAGCAATAAGGAAAGTCCATAATCACCAGCTGGGCTGGAGACTTGTGCATTTTAACATGCCAATCCCATACTCTGACCACAAGAGGAAAACTGATCCAAACTGGCCTTGCAAGTGCAAACACTGATGGAGGAAGACTTTGAGAAGCCGTTTAGTCATAAGAGGCTTGGCAGAGGGAGCACCACCTATCTTGGGTTTGCTGGGATAGAACTAATTTCCTTCTAAGTACCTGGTACAGTGTTGTGCTTTGAATTTAGTATGAGAATAATGTTGATAACACACTGATGGTTTAGCTGTTCCTCTGTATCGCTTACCCTAAATTAAAGACTTTTCAGAGCAAGCAAGCAGATGCACAAGGAGCAGGTGCACAAGAGGGAGCAGAGCCAGGAGAGCTGACCCAAACTGGCCAAAGGCTATTCCATACCACAGAACAACATGCCCAGTGCATGAACTGGGTAGAGTTGGCTGGGAGACATCAGCTGCTGCTAGGGAACAGGCTCAGCATTGGCCAGTGGGTGTGAGCAATTGTGCTGTGCATCAGTTATCTGTTTTGGGTTTTATTCCTCTCTACCCCTCTCCTTTTCATTATTATTATTATTGTTGTTGTCATTATTTTATATTTGTTTATTTCCATTATTAACCTTTTATTACCTCAGCCTTTGGGTTTTACCTTTTTCTGAATCTACTCCCCCTCCCACCAGCGGGAAGAGCAGAGAGTGAGTGAGCTGCAACTTTATTTATTTAATTGTAACCTGCTTTATTTGCAGGTTGCAATTAAATCACGGCACAGCCAAAACACCTCTTTCCTCTGAAAGAAGGGACTTTCACCCCTTAAATGATTGTTTAGCTACCGAAAAATGATTTTGAATGTTTGCAGGCTTTTTCAGCTTCCTGGTTGAAAGGATACTACCCTCTTTTCCACAGCTGAAGGGTCCTTTTAGGATGCAAGAATCTCAAAGTTGCTCTTAAAACACGTGGGAAAGGTAACAGCCTGTCCTCACCTCCCCCCACCATGTCATCCAGTGTGTGATAACAAAATTGCCCCAGTGAGCGTGCTGTGAAGCCACAGCAGCAGCATCCTACACCCCATTTTGAAGGACTGCTTGAGAATCCAGGTTTCTGTGTCTGGATCCCTCTTTTTCATCTACATATTTAATGGGGCTGAGGCAAAAGCAAAAAGAAAACAAAAACAAAACCAAACAAACAAAAAAAAACCCCTCACACAACCCAAATGAAAGTCACATTTGAAAGTCTAGGTTTCCATTTCACATGACACTTTGAAACCCATTTGTCTAATGGTATTTATTGCCTTTCTCAAACAAAAAATATAAAGAAAGCCCACAATGAGGAAACAGAAAGTAGTAGTTCTTTTAATATAAAATGAATTAATCTGCAATTAATCATAAAAACAGGCCTATCTTCCTTTGGCTGTGCTCAGACAAAGATAGTAGCTTGCTATCTCTGGTTTATTCCTGACTTGCCAGCAGCGCATGAGAAAGTAGGCTGGACATGGTTTTAATTCCTCACCATCACTTGTGTCATCGGCACCACAGGTTGTCTTTGCTTTCACAAAACAGCCCCTGAAAAACAAGGATGTTGTGTGGGGTTCACTAGGAGCCTGTGGGCTAGGGCAGGCTGTGCCCGGTAGGGGGCAGAGCACCCGCTCAGGGAGGCCATGCTCGGACTGGTTTTGCCCGGCTAGAACACCCTGGCATGTGTTACTCTCCCCAAACTGCACAGGTGCTTTCAACCAGCTGGTTTCCCACTGGGAATCAGCGCTCACAGAGACGTCACTGGCCCAGCTGATGCACACAGGTCCAAGGAAGTTGGACATTCAGTGCACATCACTGAAGTCATCCTCAGAGTCCAGTTCGCCTTGGCTCCTCACTCATGGACCAGGATGGATTCCTGCTGTGCTGCAGGTCAGTCCGAAGCCACAGGAATTCACTCCAGCTCCTGCTCAGCTCCCTGGTAGAAACTCATGTTCCCCTCCTCCAACAGACTCGCCCATCTCCCTCAGCAGCTATTGCTGGGAGGAAATTCAGAGATTGCTCCTCAGAAGAGTCCAGTGTTTCAAAACAGTCCTCATTCCAAAATGGAACAACACAAAGGCAGAGCTTTCCCTGTGAACTGGAATTTAATGATTTTGAGTCACTCAACTCAGCACAGTTGGGTAAAATCAAAATGTTTTGTCCTGATTTTAATTACCCATTACTATTAAATTATTTTATATACATTGCAGTGTATTATGCACAAGCATTTTGATGTTTTGACCACTTCCTCCCTTTTTCTTTCTGTAAGACTGAAGTTTCCTCACAATCCACGCATTTTCACAAACTGTTTTGCTTTCAACGGTTTGGCATTTTCAACAGAAAGAACAAAAAAAATCCGTCTGAAAACCAGCTGCATTTGCAAATGCTGCAGGAGGAGATTCATTCATCCAAAACACAATTTCCATTGGACCCTTTTCCTTGGTTTTAGCTGCTATGGGGTCAAAAATCCAGCCATGCTTTGAAGCCGTTCCATGGGGCTCCATATTAATTGCTTCCCCATGACTTCAGATCAATTATAAAGCTCTGTAAAGGAATTGCACTGCTCTTATTCTGGAGGCTTGCCCACAGGTCAAGACCAGAGGTGTTTTTCCTTCCCAGGTAATGCTGCAAACGCCAGGAGCCAAAGCATTTTTCCTGATTTCCAGAGCATGATTCAGAGGGGGTGGGATGGGTTTGGGTGGTAGAGCCCAAGGAGCTGCCCTGAGTTTACATTTTGAATGGCAGGGCAGGTTTTGCTTTGAGCCCTCACTCAGCTCACAAAGTACACCACAACATACAAACCCCTGCTAAGCATCTGCTACCTGTGCTGATTTAAAGGAGGTGACATTGCAGGCACTAGATTTAAGAGTAAAAAAAAAAAAAAAAAAAAAAAAAACAAAAAAAAAAAAAAAAAGACAGAAAAAAGAAAAAGACCATTCTTTAGGATTTATCCTTGCAGTTATCTGCCTTGCAACAGCCTTCTTTTCCATAGGGGAAGATGCTCTTGCTGCATTTCTCCCTCCACATGGTACTGACCGCAGAGGTTGAGAGCTCTTGCAGCTTCTCAAGATGTTTTTCATCTCAATATTATTTTTAGGAGCAGAAGGGATAAAATATGCCTTTTTGACAAGTGAAGAAAGAAAAAGATTATTTCTCTGGGAAAACTTTGTTTTGTTTTAAAATTTCCATCAGAGGGGATCTAAATGTAAAAAAAGCCTAATTTTTTTTTAGTGAAACAAATAGGTGTTTTTACTGAAGAGTGTTTTTTGAAAGTCTGTGCCCCATCTCCTTTTTCATCTTGAGAAAAAAGAAAAACGGTAGAATAAATTCACACATGATTTTGGGAGAAGGGGGAAATGCCCACAAGAAAACCCAGACATGTTTCAAGCAGCTGAGTTGTAAAAATCTCATTTTAGCCAATAAAGTCAGCGGATCTGTTGTGGGGGCAGGCAGCAGAGGCAGTGGGAAAGGTGGATGGGTGTCCAGGGGGTTTTCTAGGCTGCAAAGTGCTTCAGCCGAGCTAGTCCAAGCGCCAGCGATGCCTGATGTGCTGTGATGGCCATGCCTGTTGTATGACTAATTTAGCACTTCATTCCCTTTGAGCACTGCACAAATTACTCCGGTTGTTTATGCGTCAGTGTCACTCTTCACGTGCTGCAAGAACTTTATGGGTGGCAATTAATTCACATAACGCTCTCTGGAGTTCCCATGTACCAGAGCAGTTCTGCCCAGGGAAACTGAGGCGCGGGATGTGTAAGGCGGCATGCTGACATCACCGCCACCACAGACATCCCAAACCGGTGCCCCAAGCCTCTTTGCTGCCAGATTTTGAGGGTGATACGATGCACCCGTGAGGCTGATGGACCTTTGGGTGCTGGGAGGGGGGTTGGAGGAGGCAGGGACCACTCCGGAGCGCAGCTCCGATTTCCACAGCCACCACAGGGAAAGGATTAAGCTTCCAGATGGGGGGAGTCGGCAGCGGGAGCTGGCAAAACCTTCAGAAACAAAGATCCTCTTTCTATGCAAATGTCCCTTAGAAATAAAACTCAGGGGGAAAGAGCAAAAGCCGGGAGGTGACGTCAGTGGCTTCGTCTCAGTTTTTTTTATTCCCCAAATTTCCCGGGAGGCATGAGCGGGTGGCTTAGGCAGATGTTTGCTGATCAGATATGCTGATGATCGTGCCCAGGGGGAGCGAAACTTGAAGCGATACAGTTTAACCCAAATGAAATAATAACACTTTCCAATTTCTCCCCCAGCTTTGGTTTCTAAAACAGCTAAAGGAATGTTGGAGATTATGATTAGAAACATCAAGAGGGTGAGCAACGGCTTTGGAGGTTTGTTCTGAAGAAAGCAGGGTTCGGCAGAGAATTTTTCAAGCCATTAAAAATTAATTCCCAGGAAACTCTCTGGTGGGTTTAATGAATAATAAGCCTTTGAGATCCTCCAAACAAGGCTAACATTTCTGAGACACTGAGGACTTGGTGGGTGCAAGGAGAAAGCCACTCTTCTGCTTTCTGCCAGAAAGTTTCCAAAAAGGGGGCAAGATAAAAAGGATCCTGCTTGCACCAGGTTCCCCAGAACAAAAGGCTCCCTGAAGCTGATGCCCATGGAGTGATGAATAAGAAGAATATTCAGCGGTGGATCAAGGGAATCTGGGTGATAGGGGGAAGGATGCTGCTGGACCCTCTGGAAAGGGTCACTCTATCACTTTGAGTCACACCCCAAGCAGTGAGCTGCAATGATTTTTCTGGCCATTTTTGAGAGGAGACAAGGGATGCTACAAACCTTGCAACCAGACCTTGGACATAGAACAGACCTGAAATCTCCATGATGGCAGCGGGAGAGACAAGACACCCAAAGAAGCCTCAGAGGATCCCAACTCTGTTCATGACCATGTGAAGCCAAGATCCCTGTGCTGTAAGAGCCTCCAGACACTCAGACTGCGTGCAGGGACATACATGTTCACACACACCTCTGCATTCATTCATATGTGGTTGTGCACTTGTGTGCAGTGGGTATGCAGGGGTACCCACAAATCCATTTCCAGGCACGCCCGTGCCAGCTGAGGGTCCTGGGTGTGTCCAGAAAACCAGCAGGGTGGGCAGCAGGGAGCAACAGGGGCAGGTGGGACCGGGGGAGGCTGTGGGGCCAGCAGGAAGGGGTGACACTTAAGCTAGTGGCAGGGGAAATGTGATACAGGGTTGGTCTGGAAATAATGCAGCTCCTGCCAAATTTACAGCCCTCCTGGGGAGGGCTGTGAGAGCAGGGGAAGGAAAGCCAGCGGCAGGCCCAGGGGATATCGCCAGGGCCTGGCTTTTTGAAGACATGTGCTCCTGTGTTACAAGTGTCAAGAGGGCACCGCATGAGCCTGTTTAATGAGCCAGGGAGCAGGGGCGGGGGGAGCTATCCCACCTCTCCGGGAAGCACTGGAGGGAATGCAGAGCCAGGGCTGCCGAGGTGAAGGTGCACAGCAAGGGGCTCAACATATGGAGCCATGCAGCACAGCAGGAGAGCTGGCAGCAGGGGAGCTGGGTTCTCCAACCCTCCCAGCTGCTGGTACCACCGAGAACAGCCACCACACAGTCCTGTCCCTCCTGAAAATTGTCTACTGGAAGGTGAACCTGCCTATGGCAGGAGTGTGGAAACCAGGTGATCTTTAAGGCCCCTTCCATCCTGTGATTCTATGAAAAAGCTGGAGTTCAAAAGCCATTGGCCAGGGCTGAGGCTGTGGGAGGCAGGTGTAAAGCTCATGGGCTTGCTGCAGGAGGTATGACAAACCATCAAAGGCAGTGTCCCAAAGGGCCATCCTCCCCGCCTTGGGCTGCTGCTGCCTGCAAGAAGGCTGAGGGCTGCGTCTTGGGGCCTGACAGATACAGCAACCAGTTTCATGACTTGGCTGCAAGATAGAGCAGGAGGAAAAGCAGGACCAAGAAAGAAGCGATGAGCTTGTCATTCAGACACAATTACCTGCCGTAATAGCGGAGGGGAGGTGGGAAAATGATCTGCCAGGGAAATTGCTTTGGGTAAAAATGATCTGTTTCTTGCTCTTGGTTTGCAGCTAGGAAACTCTTCATTTTAACTCCTTCCCAGGCTCCATCTTCCATGAGATACACCAGTATGGCACTCCCCAGGCAGGCCTGCTAGGCCGAGGGCCTGAAGGAGAGCCACACAAAGAACACACAGACGCAGCAGGAGAGAGAGCAGGAAGAGAGAGGGCAGAACCCTCTGACTTTTATTTATATGTTTTCACACATCACCGTGGATTGGAGGTAGAAATTACCACCCCTCATAATCCACTGGTCAAAGTACTTGTCAATCATATTTCTCCACCCAGTATACTGGAATTCATAACATAGATACAGTTTAAGAAAACATATATAATTGCTAAGAAAAAAGCCATGGCCATGGTACAGAAAAAGTTCTAAGAATATCACAAAAGGAAAACACTGAACACTGCAAAGTCAGAGCAACACACCAGCATCCATGGCATGGGCCATTGCAATATCTAGCAGGAAGTGACAATTCAGGTGTCTCTGTGAGAAGGTTGTTAACCCTCTCCTGACTGGCTCTTTCTGCCTGAATGGTTTCTACTTCTTGCCAGCAGAAGTAGAGTTGGAGTCAGAGTTGGTTCTTTAAATCCTCTGAATTCGCAGCTGGCAGAACCCCAGCTCAGAGAGTGGAAGAGCACCCCACAGTAACCGTCCACCTGCCCCTGGTCACAAGTTTCACAAAGAGACAGCAAGCTGGGAAGCTGTGCGGCTCTCCATCCTCTCGGCATGGCATGCAAGCAAGCCCCATCTGCTCCGAGCCGCGCCGTGCAACGCTCCCTTCTGCTGCAAGGAAACTCATTAAGCGTCAGCAGCGTGGGGCTAACGATGTGCAGATGAACACTTCCATCTCTGTCCGCCAGAAGGCTGCGAGCCTGGGAAGTCAGGACGGTGGCACACTGCCTTCCCTGACGAGAGTGTTGCACGGATTAATTAGGAAATACTTGCAATGTGCTTTGGAACTGGAAAGCGGTAAGTGTTATTAATCAGTGTCATGATTTACATAGAAAAATTGCAGAAAATATCAGGGGGTGGTGAGTGGAAGAAATCAATCACCCTGTGGCTTAGATGGGGATAGGGAGCATGAGAATAGGTCATCCTGACCCCACACCATTACTGCTGGCATTGTTGGGGATAAGGGAGGGCCGAAGGTCTTTGCACCACCACAGGAAGTGAGCATTCATCAACCCACCCTACAGAGGCACCTTGGACCCACTGGACACACAGTGCTCATTGTCCCACGCCCAGATAGGATGGTCCCTGTTCTCTGTGGGCTCCCTTTGCTTCAGGGACAGGTCACAAATTTCTCAGTATCCTCTCACCATCAAAGCGTGGGGCTGCTCCAAGGCAGCCCCACGCAGCACAGCCCCACCCATGCACAGCATCCCCCTCCACAGCAGGGCTGGCCATCCAGAACAGATATTTTTGGTCTCTTCATAGACCTCAAAACCAGTGAGTGAAAAGGGGACTAAAAGTTGCTGTGTCCCCTCCTCCAGACAGAAATCCCCTGCTTGGAGAGGATCTGCTCTGTCCCATCAAACTGGAGGAAAAGGAGACCTCTGCTCCCATCTACGGGGAACTGGGAGAAGTACGGTTGGGAGGGAGACACCCTCCTCTGCCCCCACAGACATTCGGGATCACCAGGAGGATGTGCCATGTCCCAGCAGGACAGCAACAGCCATACGACGCCGAACAACAGCTTCTGTTTTTCCCCAACACCCCAGTGAGGCACCCACACCAAAACACTGGGCTTGGAGGAGACAGGAGACTGACCAGACCAACTGGACAGGAGTTTTAGAGAGTTGGGATGTGTGGGGTGTGCAAACAGAATCAGCAAGAAATTTCAGGAGCAGAATAGAAGGGCAGAACAGAAGCAGGCATCACCTGGCCTCTACATCTGGCCACAACTGGGAAGAGGTTTCCCTTTAGAGCAGCCTGGAGGGCTACAAAGGATTCTGCTGATCTTATAAAACCACATGCCAGGCCACAGTCACATGTATGAGCTGTGCAAATACCAAGAGCTCTACAAGTCCCACTCCAAACACAACTTTACACAAGCACAGACCTCTACATCAGCCACTTTTCACACTCCTGTGTAGAGAAGCAAAGTCAAAACTCCACACAAAGAAATCCTATCCTGTTTTTCTACCTAGGACATGTCTAGAAGTGGGTTGCAGACTCCTCAGATGTGGATAGCAAGCCACAGTTATTTAACATGCTGTTAAAATCTGTGATTTTTCTAAAAACAGTCCCTAAGAGGCTGGTCCCTGGCAGTCTGGGCTGACAGGGTGGCTGCTCAGGGCGGTTTGATGGGTCCTGCTCCCTGCCTGGCATTTGGAAATAGCCAATTCATCTCTGCACTAATTTGTGTTCACAAGATTGTGACTGGCTTCCCCCAAACATCTGCTCAGGTAAAACTCAATGACTGGATATTTCCAGAAAGCAAACATGGGAGAGGGCACAGCCCAAACCCAGCAAATTTATTCCCCTAGGTAGGCAAATATTAAGGGGAATTTTTTTCACCTGTGTTTGCTCATTTCTATTTCAATGATTTAGAGCATGTGGGAGGTCAAATTAGCTCCTTAGAGGAGTTCCTTCTAGCCAAAGAAGCCCAGGTTATCTCTACCTCTCCCTCTCTTTTTTTTTTTTTTCTTTCTTTCCCTTCTCTACCCTTTCTTTTCCTGAAACCCCAGGGTTTACAGGACAGGTTCCCCAGGGCCAGCTGGCGGCTCCCCTCTGCCGCTTTCTTGTCCCCTGCCTGCCCACATGTGTAGCTGCTGCTCACCCCACCTGCCCCCCGGGCCTCACACGAAGCCACTGAATTGAGAGTTAATTTGAATTTGAGTTGACAAACTCCAGGCATATCCCATCTGCACAGGCAGGAAATGGCCAATGTGTTAACCTTCCAGCAGGGAGGGCAGGGCAGAGGGGAAATGCTTTTACCTTTCCCTCTATTTAGTGTAGCTCTTAAAAAAAAAATAGGGTCAAATAAAATAATGCCTTGGGCTGACCTTAAGCCAGTGTGGAAATTCCCTGTGAGCATCCAGAGGTGTCTGGGAAAGGGAGGAAAACCCTGTCTTGCTGCTTGGCATCAGGGGCCGAAGGCAAAGCCTTGGAGGGGAGGGGAAGGGAGCCCAGGCTGAGCATTTCTCCACATCTTGTCCCAGACAACCCCATAGTCTCTCCCACCTCACTGCAGCAGGAGAAGCTGCCACCGTGTCCCCTGAGCTGCCTGGGGACTACTCCTGCTTTGCTCCCTGCAAAGTCTGTGTCTTTTACCCAGTCAGCCCTCCAAGGCTGCTCTCACCACCACAGCAACATAGCAAAAGCCTCCCTCCACAGGCAACAACAGATCCTTGGATATTTATTTTGATGGAGGCAGTAGTGTATTTAACCAGCTGTGAAGCCAGAGAGTGGCCCTTCTTAAGGAGCTGGAGGTGCAAAGGGAACCCATGGAAGTACTTCACATCTCAGAACGAAGCGGTGCAGCTTATAGTAGGGCACCTGTCCACACCATGAGACCGCTCCAGGTGCCCTAAGGTGGATTTCGTCAGCTGATAAACCACAACCTTCAATTGCAGGGAAATTTACCAGGACGGGGAAGAAGGAGATTTTCTGCTTCAGCAGGGAATGCTGAGCCCGGGGTGCTGCAGAGGGTTTGAGCCCCCAGACCTCTTCATCGTCTCCTTCTCAGCCTCTAACCCCCTATGGATTTTCAATCCTGCCTCCCACTGCTTCTCTAGAATTTCTCTCTCAAAGATGGCACTTCCAGCTGATGTTGATTTTTCTATCTCTCCGACAGTGTTTTTAAGCGCAAGCAAGGCAGCTGGAATAAAATTAGCATTACTTAGCATTACCTAGTACCAAAGGCACTTGACAGACACAGAAGAACAAAGATTTGGGCTGGATGTTGGGAGAAAGCTTTCTAACCTGTCCAACACAGAAATGGGGGAAGAGGCTGGGCTCTCCTTCCCTGGGGATCTGCACAGCCACAGGCAGGCTGTTCACACCTGAAGTCCCAGATCCATGCTGGCAATTCCCCTATGGGGGATTGACCAGCCTCATCAGAAAAGCAAATGAGCAGTTCTTGGGGTGTCAGGAGCTGTAGGTGAACTATGGCTTATACTGACGGTGTTATTCCCACATCTATTTCCTCATCCCTTCCTGTACCACCCAGCAGCTCAAACATCAGCATCTGCACACAGATGCCACCATCCCTATGCCAAAACACTCTCCCACCCTCCAGTACTCCTGCGGCTATTGACTTCTATGGGTCATGAAGAGAAGGGTGAGGATGCAAAATGTGTTGGAAAGAGAATTGGGTAAAGCAGGGAGCAGCAGGCAGAGGACTTAGCACCAGGTTTGAGGCCCATCCCAGAATCTGCCCTACCAGTGGTAACTGTGCCTCGCTACTTCCCTTCCTGGCTAGATCTCCTGCCTGCTGAGTACAGAAGCAAACCCAGCCCTTGATGTTCCCTCACTCTGCCACTAATGCCTGTAATGAGGCTTCAGTCAGGCACAAGATTGCGGCAACTGCAGCTTGTCACCTTCCCCGTGGCCACAGGCAACGTCAGGATTTTCAGATGCTGTAATGGAGAACTGTCAAACAAACCCACCCCCTCCGGAGCTGCTCCGCTCAGCCTTGTGCTTGCACATCCCCTTCCTAGTGAACACATGGCACTGCTGCACACATTTAGGAGTGGGATAAACAACCTCTCTCTGATCCTCCCTCATTTGTGTGCTTGCTCTCCCGAGAACTTTCATAATTGCTTCTTTGCCTTTAAATACCATGCTGCTCCTTTGGCATTTCACTGTTTAAATGTCTCCTGCTTCGAAGATGACATTGTCTAGAGGCGGATGGATTGGGGTGGTGTCTGCAAGGTGCAGTGCACGAGAGCAATGGGCTGCTCTGCCTGTCTGACTTCTCCAGTGGTGAAGGCAGGATCAGGCAGGATGACTTTCTGCAGCACAAACATTAAAAGCTGGGTTCAGGCTAGAAGCTAGGATATGCTCCTTCCCCTGCCCTTGGAGGAGTTCCTCCTCCCCATTCCTGGTAGTTGCAGTTGCCTTGACTGCACCTGCCTTCCCTGGAGGGGGAATAATGAAGGGAAAAGGTAAGTCATGCTCTGATGTTTGGAGCCGTCCTGCCCCAGCACAGGCTGGAGCATTCCATTAGCACTGGGCTGAGATTTCAGCCTGTAGCATCCCCAGGTCCTAGAGGTGCTGTGGTCAGGTGGACAGCCAGAATTTCCAACCCCCTGTGCTCACAGAGAGGGTTGGATCCAGCCCACAGCTCCTTGCCATGCTTCACAAACATGCAGCCTCCCATTTGGGAATGGACCCGGGGTGTCCCATACTGCAGCACACACTTGTGGCTCCAAGTGTACCGGGAAACATGCCAGCTCTCACCTCACAGAGCCCTGGCTCTGAGTGCCTCTGAATTCCTATAAACCTTTGAGCCCCACAAAGGATATTCTCAGGATTTTACACCTACATGTTTTGTTTCCCATTTTGCAGGCAATGGGTGAGCTGAAGTATTTTTGCAATTAGTGTAGTATTAAGTGCTGTGATCAGGAAATGTTCTTTCAGGGAAAGGGCAGGGGGGCATCATGAGGAACATCCTTCCTTATTATTTTTAGGAAAAGTCTAATTATTACCCCTCTGGCCTGTCTGCAAAAGGGATTAATAATGTCCATCTTCACAGCTGTCAAAGCCCTGATTAATTGAGCTTGCTGTACTGAAATCTCATCTGTTTGTCTTGTGTCAATGTGCAAATTGAAAACACAACACAATATATCTTACCAGGCATCCTGTACCTCTCAGCTTATCAGCCACCCTCCTCCCACCTCTCTGCTTCCAAGCATCCTGGAGAACTCAAGCCACTGCTCTGCAGCCATGTTCAACCTGGAGCTGGCCAGTATCACCCCTGCTGCTGGCATAGTAGGGTTAAAAGGCTCAGAGCACCATCTGCTCCGCAGCCTGGTGGTTGCTCATGCAGGATGATTCTTCTTCTCCCAAAGAAGAGTCACATATGGGTATAAGTTTCAGAACTGGTCTGCCACAAAAGTTTGCTTTTTGGCAGGACTTGCTGCCACATCAGGACACTTGGATCCTCGGGGGGTGTGTGTGTGCCCACCAGTCCTCCCAGGCACAGCTGCTTGTTTCTGTACATGGCAAGGGAAAGAATGTTGCAGGATGTGTAATTTCATAAATTATGCCTTGCACAAGCCTGTAGTAGGATTAACCTAAAATAATTTTTAGGCCACAACCTATCCACCCAAAAGCTGGAATGAGCCTGAGCATGACTGGCTGCACACCTGGGAGAGAAGCTGGGTCTCACAGCCCTGGTCCCATCAGCCTGCAGGCTCCAGGAAGGAGTCCAAGGATATCCCTGGTGGGGTTATCCTTGCCATAATTCATAGAATCACAGAATCATTAGGTTTGAAAGGGACCCTGGAGATCACCTAGTCCAACTCCCCTACCAAGGCAGGGTCACCTGGAGCAGGTGACACAGGAAGACGGACGGTGTTTGGATGTCTCCAGAGAGAGAGACTCCAGACCTTCTTGGGCAGCTGTTCCAGTGCTCTGCCACCCTCAGTCTAAAGGAGTTCTTCCTTATGTTGAGGCAGAACTTCCTGTGTTTTAGTTTACGGACACTGCTCCTTGTCCTGTCACTGGGCATTTCTGAAAAAGCCTGGCACTATCCCCTTGGAACTGCCTCTGAGATATTTGTATGCATTAATGAGATCCCCTCTCCATCTTTTTTCCATACTGGACAGGCCCAGCTCCTACAGTCTCTCCTCAGAAGAGAGATGCTCCACACCCCAAATCATCTTTGTGGTCTCCCTTGGACCCTCTCCAGTAGCTCCTGAGTTTTCTTATCCTGAGGAGCCCAGAACTGAACACAGCACTCCAGATGTGGCCTCAGCAGGGCCACTTAGAGGGGCAGGATCACTTCCCTGGACCTGCTGGCCACACCCTTCCCAATGATATCATTGGTCTTCCAGGCTGCAAGGACACACTGTAAACTCACAGTCAACTTGTCCCCCACCAAGACTCCCAGGTCCTTCACCACAGAGCTGCTCTTTAGTAGCTCAGACCCCAGCCTGTGCTGGTGCTTGGGATTATTCCTCCTCATGTACAGGACCATGCACTTGCCCTTGCTGAACCTTGTTAGGTTTCCCTCTGCCCAGCTCTCCAGCCTACCAAGATGTGCCTGAATGGCAGCACAGCTTTCAGGTCTGTCAGCCACTCCCCCTAGTTTCATATCATCAGCAAACTTGCTGAGGGTACCTTCTATCCCTTCCTCCAGGTTGCTGAAAAATTGGTCATTGACCGAAGCTGATGCAAAGCAGAGGCAGAGAAGCTGCTTGCAAAAGCGTTTAGGAGTTACTCTGCTCTGCCCTGCACAGTCCAGCTGCAAGATGAGACCCCTGGCTGCAACCTCAGCACCAGCTAGTGTCTTTGCTCAAACTCTGGGCCGTGAGTTTGGTTTCAAAGTAAGACTTCCATCTTCCATTATATTTCCACCAGTCCCACTGAAAGGACGTGGGGTATTTTTGTCTGCAAGGCAGCATGCCTGCCCCTTGGTGCTGAATAAATAAATTACTGTGATGGTAAAGGAGATCATTGTTAATCACAGTGCATAAAGAGCCTGAGAACCCTCCAGGGGAATATGCTGCAATGCACTGAGTGCAAATCATAGGCACTTTTTTACAGGGACGTGCTATTAAAGAAGAATAGAGTCCTGTGGCAGTATTGTCTCTGAGAGAATCCACTAGGATCTGATGGACACCCTCAGGATCTATCCCAGGATCTAATTCCTGCCCTGGAACAGGCCTGGAATGTGTTTGGGACTTCCCTGTTCTCTGTCTGGCATCCCACACCTAGATGAATGAGAACTCCAAGGCACAAGCTGTGCTAGGCAAAGTCAAGACACTGTAGGGATGTGTCCCTGTCACTTCCCCAGCAAAGTAATTTCTGAACCACACTGGAATGGGAGCCCCTGAAAAGACCCTGCAGAGACTAAAGGCAGGTGAAAGACAATACTCTAATTAAATACCCTAACCCTGTGGCTTTAGCTGATGCTCACAGAATAAAAACAAGTGGAAAACTAGCAAGAACACTGTGTTTACTGTTTCTCATTGTATAATATACAATGTTTTCTCAGCATGTCTTCAGGAGACAAGCAGCTGGGAGCCCAGACTGAATGAAAAGAGAGAAAGAACTAGGTGTTAGGCAAGAAATGCTCGGAAGGTGGAGGAGTAAGGTGTCCCTTTGTAGCCACCACATAGCACCCTGCGGTGTTCATCCTAACAGGAGGAGTAGTTGTTCCCATATCCACCCTTACAGTGTCTGTTGTCAAAGGCACTGGGGCATTTGGTGCTGGTGGTGCCTGCTGGTGAACACAAACAATCTTCCCACCTCCCCGTTTTAGCAGAGATGTCAGTAGGGACAGAGCTAGCATGGCCAGGCCATTTGCTCTCCCTCTGGGACTGTCTCTCATCCCTTTACAATTCACTGGACATGGTTTAGGCCTCCCTTATGATGCAGCTGGGCTGGGCCCTCCATGCAGGATCCTCCTGGGTCCTCTCCAGAATGGGGCTCCTCATCAAGAGGCTGACCCAGCTCCTCCAGATCAGGTGTGCACCTTTGCATTCCCCTTCTGCAAGAGCTTTTATCCTTCCAGCAACCTGCACAGCCTGGCTCAGCCCCAGCAAAGCTGGGACCCAGCTCTCTGCAGCACCAGCACTGTGCCAGTACTCACAATCCCTGCCCTTCTCACAATCCATAGCCTCAGATCCCATCACTTCTCACTTTTAGCGGGGACACCCAATGATCTTTTCCCTCAGTCTCCTGCTATGCCTGGTGAACAGGGTGGGCATGGACTGCTCCAGTTCAGCCGATGCTGTAAGTGATGGCTCCAGTGATGAAAAGCAGAGGGTACATCTTCCATCCACAGGCATCAGCAAGCTGTGAGGGATTTCAAGGACTGGAGAGGGCAGCATTTTAGAATTTTAAAGCAATTTCAGCAATCTGGAGGAACCATCCAAAAAAAATCCAGGTTAAAGGGTGGAGTAACTAATCCCCCAAGCCACAGGGGAGGCATTTTGCCCTGCAGGCAAAGGACTCACATGCCCCCCTGCACCTGCACAACCTTGCCATCCTGTGCTGAAGCCACTGGCTGCATCAGGGGGTCAAATGTGCCTGATCTACCCTGGGGAAGCTAGTTTGGCAGCCAGGGACCTGTGTCTGCAACAGGAAACTAAGGCATAGACAGGAGCCTGAAAGAAGCCTGGAAGGGGCTTGCTCCTGTGATCAGGAAGGAAAGTGGTTTCTAGAAACCCCAGAGGACTTGAGGCTCCTCTTGATCCCCAGCCCCTTTAAGGAAACTCCCCCTCACGTGTTGTTTGTGTAATCTGCTGGAGTCTGTGTCACATTGAAGCCCATTAGATCTGTTTTCTGTAGCTGAATAATTTTAATTTTCTAGTCAGTTACCTTTTAGGCCTCGCTTCCCTCTTTTTTTGTGTCTTAATTGTCTTTTCCATATATTGGTGCTCCCCTGGCATTCTCTCCCCTTTCCGGTGTGCCTGCTATCCTCCCCTACCCTCTCCCTCCCTCCTGCCTGTCTCCACCTGCCTAAACCCTCCAAAGCTATTGCATCTGCTGCCCTCCAACTGCTCTGTATCATCCCAGCAGAGGCTGCAGCCACATGAGAAGTTGTGCCAAGGAGCTTTTTCCTTCCTGGCAGGAGATGGACCCTGGGATCAAGGATCAGACCAGCTAAACTGCAACTGAGTGTATTCAGGCTGAAAGCCACTCACATCAGGTCTCAGCAGCTTCCCTCCTGGTGCTGATGGACTTTGGAGACATCTTTTTCCAGTTCTCCAGGCCCAGCCCCCTCTCTCATCAGTGCTGCCATATCCCAGCTGAGAGCACAGGCATCCTGACTCCAATTTCTCCAATGATGGTGGGTGAAACAATGCCCAGACTTCATCAGAGCTGTCTCACCCATCTAGAATCAGAGATAAGCTGTTGTAAATCTCTCCCAGTGGCTAGAGAACACCTGTCTTGTAGGCACATGAAACCATGGAAAATGGCATTTTGTGCCTGCAAGCAAGCAGCACGCAGCACACCATGATGCCAAGATGTGCTCAGGGAACTGTCTGCAGCTGCACCAGACANTGCATTCCTTCCTCCTCCTGCCTCAAATTGATATATTTTCCCATCCCAATCCCAGCTGTGGGCTGCTGATATCATGTCCTGAAACTAAGGGCTTGTATATGGCATCCAGGGCAGATCTTGCATCCTCTCCACCCCCAAGGAGATGATTTTGGCCTCATACCATGCCCGGGGCTCTGCTGTTAGCAGGCAGGCTACACCACACACATCATGCTCAGCCACCGCAGGGGCAAGAGGAGCATCGCTAGGTTTGGGCAGGAGCTCCAGTTTCAGTGCCTTGTCCTAACCTCCGTGTCCAATCTCCGGCTAATTTCCATCCCTTTAGACCCATATATAAGAAAGACAAGAAGTCCCTGTCTTTGCTCAAGGGCCGTGGGCACGGTGCAGTGACAGGAGGCAGCCGGTTCCTGAGCCATGTGACTTGCCCTGTCGGGTAACGCTTCCCCTCCTTTCCTTTGAGGAGTTTCACACAGCACGGCTCAGTTTTACTTTCTGCAGAGGCACAAAGCAAAGGAGATCAAACCTCAGGCACACACGCTCCCAGAAATCCATCTGCCGGCAAACCTGGGTATGGAGCTGACTGCATCCCTGGTACAGGAAATCAAAGGCGGCGGCTGATACATAGCTCAGTGCCGAGGTCAGGGGTCCCTTTGCTGTCGGAAAAATGGGACAAGAGGAAACAGCAATAATCAGATCACTCAAAAGCCTCGTTTACACCTCACCTGGTTGCAGGGCTCCCTTCCCTTCCCTTCCCTGCAGCACGTAGTGTCTCACACTTGGCTGTTCCTGCTTTGGTGCCTGTGGGCTGGGAACACAGGGAATGGGAAGCTGCAGAGAGACAGAGATGCCAAAAGGTGCAGGAGACAGAGACATCAGCAACCTTCGGGGGCTGCTGGGGCTGCAGCTGGCAGCAGCGACCTGTTGTACCTCCAGAGAGCCTGTTGGAACAGAGAGCATGGGGAAACGTGCTTCAGGGGTCTTTTGGAGGAAATTCTATCCCAGAGATGCCAAGCCATGGATCCTCAGGATCAGAGCCTGTCCCTTGGAGCCTGCCCTCTCTGAGCAGCCTGAGCTGTATGCAATCACCAGGTCTGTTTTTCAGAGGAGAAAAGCAAGGTCTGACATCTCTCCACTGGTAATAAACAGGGGGCTTATCTCTGCCTTGCACTTTTCTCCCACCCAGGCCTTTGACACCCTTGTGCATGCAGCCTATGACTCAAAATGTCACATGGATCTGTGGCAATTCTTATTTCAGCTGTGGAAGTTACACCTCTGGGGCCATGAGACCTGTCTGCATGCAGCACCCAGGGCTTGCTCAGCTCTTCTGTTTGCCCAGGAGGGACCTGTGGCCACTGCTGCTCCTGATTAGTTTTGTTTTCCTTGCTAATAAGGGACCAAGCAGTGACATCTCACAGCTGCTGTGTAGTCAGCAGGGATGCTGGAGAGCAAATGACAGTGCATTGGTCAGGGGGTGTGTAGGTGGGAGATGTGGGGTGGGATGGCACTGGCTGTACCAGCTATGCCCAGCTGTGAGGTTATGGTGGGTGCTGAGCAGTGCTGGGGAGGATCACTGTACCAAGGTGATGGCGTGTAGGAGACTGCGGTTCTGTGTGCTCCTCTGTACATTTGAAGAAATGCACGAGAGTGGTCATGTGTGTCTGTGTATGATAAGCAGAGCAAAACGTTCAAACAACAGGCTCTGTAGGCTGGAGACGTGTGTTTGGGTGCAAAGAGATGCTCTGGCAACGCATTTAGGCAGTAAGGCTGTATGACAGGGAATGTGGGTGACAGCTTTGCATGCACAGTTGGTATGGGACGTGGTGTGAAAGGCTTTTGTCAGGTGTCTGTTCATGCTTCAGTGTGTGTATGTGTAGCAGTTGTGCCTTTCTGCCCCCACAGCAACACATGGGGCAGACTTAACACCCCCTAGCCCTCTCTTAGCAGACATGGTGGGGTAAACCAGAGGCATCACTGTTCAAATACTGAATGGGGTGACCTGTCTGCTATTCCTTAAAATATAAGTGCCATTTTATATTCAAGCACTGGCCTCATTTCTAAAACTCTATTAAAAAAAAAAAGAAAGACAGAGAAAGGCCAGGAGGAATCAAAAGGCAAAGCTGACACGGAAGTGCAGCCCTCTGAAGAGGACATGTCTCATCTGAGCACAGTACTTTAGACACAGTTCACAAGCCCTGTTAAGCAGCGGACATCTGAGTGCTCCAGCTCGTGCAAGAGCCGCTTCATATCAGCTCCCACCACACTCCTGAGAGCAAGCCCCTGGCCCTGAGAACCCACTCCTCTGGGTCTGGTGGGATAACATAGGGCACTACTGACTAATCAGGGTGACTGTCCTGGTAGAAACCAGCTAAGCCCAGAACACTTTGGGAGAGGCAGATAACACAAGCCCAGCCTGGCATCCTGCACAGCTGGAGACCAAGGGGATGTCACTGAGCTGGTGGAGAGCACAGTGAATCATTCAACATCCAACTCCAAGTGTGGCTGGTGTCACAAAAGCTGACCCCACGCAGCTGGACCCTGGATACCAGGCAGTGTTAGTGGAGGGCTTCTGATGGTGTGCATGGACTTACCTGTGCCCTGACAGCTCCTTGAATTGTCTGAAAGAGACCTTGCAGCTGCTACAGGTGACACATGGATCTGGAGGACAGCAGGTTTGTTTGCCAGCCAGATGTATGCCCAGGAGGGCTGTGTTAGCTGTGCAGGAACGTGGGCGAGAAGGAGGAGGAGACGTAAGAAGGATCCATCCTTGGATCCAAGGCCAATATGGGGCATGGGTCTGCACTTGGGATGCTGGAACTCTGGGTGCCCTCCAGGCAGGAGTGGGAAGATGGGCAAGATTAAGGGAAGGAGAAATTAAGTCCTTTGGGGAGATGGTTGATCCGACTCATGTCACCCACTGGTGGTAGAGACAATCACTGTTTAGGCTGTTCTTTTCTCAGCATAGGCATTCAGTCTCATACTGCCCTGCTCATCCCCCTGCCCATCCCACACAGTGGTACTGTGGGAACAGGCTGGTGGAAGGCACAGGGCCTCTTTCCCATCCTCCCTCCTTCTTCCATGCCAGATTCACAGGCACTGCCACAAACCCTGTGAAAAACACTGCCCACACCAATCCCAGGCACATCCCTGGCACTCCTGCAGTTGGCAATGTCATTTAAATATCCTGGGCAGGATGGATTCTGATTGCTTTTATTATCAAGATAATCTATCCCTCTGATTTCAAGAGACCTCCTGCAGGTTTGCCCTAAAATTGGTGAGAGAAGAGCTTAATCCACAGGCTGTGTTGCTGCTCTGGAATATGCTTGGCATTCCTGTATTCTTCTGGTGTACATACGCCCGCCTGAACGCTAATGTCACCCAGAAGCCACTGTGCACAGTGCATTGCAAAGAGGCAGGAGCCGGTGTGGAAAACTCTGCCTCCTGCTTTCATCGAGCAGCAGATAATGAACTGTTTTTGCAGCCTCCCAGTGACTTCACAGGCTGTCTTGGAGCGAAGGAGGCAGTTATTTCCTAGTCAGAAAGGGCCAGCCCCAAAGGAGTTCCAGTTCCATGTATAAATAGCTGTTTTCTGATTTATTGCTGTTTGTCCTTGGGGTCCTGAGCACAGGTATCACGAGCTGTAGGTGAGAGGGGGTGTTGGCTCTCTGGGTTACCGTTTTCCCAAATATTGCTCAGACTTACAGTGCATGTCAAAATGATGAGACATGTTTTTGGCCCAGAAGCCCCTTTTTAGCTTTTAAGGGAATAACACAAAGGGAAAGCCTGGAGCATGAATGCTGAAGCCAGACTCCCTAACCTAAGAAGTCAGTAAAAGAGCCCATTTCTCATCAAATCCAGGGAATGGGAATGGAAATGGAGATAACCTGCAAAACAGGAAGTGAGAATGGTTTACTCTGCACCATAATGCATAACCAAAAGAAAATTGCTCTGTCAAAGGATGGGATCCCCTTGGGGCAGGGCCAAATTACCTGGGAGAAGGGTCTGAGGGACTGAAATAGCAAAAAGCAAGCACTATTGTCCCATGAAACTCAGAGGAGTCTGAGGTTCATTTCCAGAAACAGGCTGAGCCAATGCCCTTCCTTTTCTCCCCCCCAAAAACAGATGTTTTCACAGGAAGGAAACACTGATTTCTGGCCCACTTTAGCATCTCCCCATTCAAACATGCTGCTGCTCTTCTCCAGCTCATCTGCAGGTGCCCTCAGCTGCAGTGTCCAGACCTGGACACAGCTCAGACAAAGCAGAATTGCAGATTTCGATGGCTTACATCCAACATCCAGCATTAATGCATCCCAGGAGGTGAGCTGCCCTTTTTGCTAAACCATCACACTATTGACTCATGCTAAGTTAGTCATCCATCTGAACCCCCTGATCCTTGCCTGCCATCCTGCTGCCTCTCTAGGCTCTCCTGTCTATGCATTCATGCATACATTTATCCCTCCCAAATGTAGTACCCTGTGCTCTCCGTACTAAATTTCATCTGGCTGATTCGAGACACTCTCCCATCCATCCCCATTGTTTTGAATTCTGAGCCTGTACTCCAAAGTTCTTGCAGCACCCTCATTAATACACAGCCCTGGACTTATTTAGCAGATGCTGATATCAAAATGCATATGATTACTCCCAGTTAGCAAAGAAGTGTATCTATTTAGCCAGCAGAAACATTTTTATTTATAAATGCCTTGAAAAAACCTTCAATTGCTATCACTCACACTGATAAAAATCCAGTGTAATAACTATTGACTCTAGCACAGATACTTCAAATTTATTCTAGTAAGTATTTGAGAGCAGAGTTGGGCCCATTCCTGTCATGCACCCAGCAGCTGGTCATATCATCAGTCTGTGAAATGCCTGCAATAGGTGGAGCTATTTATTCTCATCCTCACTCCCCAATGAAGGATAATTGTTCTTTCTTTTGTTTTCTTTTTTCTTTTTCCTGTCTAAGCTGTTTGCAGAAGAGCTCTCTAAAACGAAAAACAACAATAACAACAAAAAATCCCCCCACCAACAAATCAAACAACTTAATAAGAAAAAAAGAAGAACCTATAGCTCTGAAGGTGTCACTTGGTAAATCACAATCAGCTGCTGCTCAGAAAAATGAGGCTAGTGAAAGAGCTGAGCTCACTCTGGGCACACTTGATGAGATAACACACTCTCTAAGACAGTTCTTGCTATGTTGCAGCAGCTTTAAAATGTATTTCTTTTGAGACAGAGCTATTCGTGGCAAACATGCCAGCAGTGCCTGAGCAATGTTTCTCGGTGTTCGGTGCCCTGCCTTGAGTCTGCAGAAGAAAGGATTTTGATGAAATGGTGGTAGTGGAAAGCAGGGAGGAAGAGGTACTGGTTGAGGAGGGTTTGTGTGCTGGAGGAGCCCTGCTCAGCACCGAGGTTTGCTGACATGGGCTCTCTTTTGCCAGTATTTGAGTGTTTGCTAAAGACGCAGCAGCCGCACAGCTCAGGGTCTTCCTGAGCAAGATAGAATTCCTGTGTAACTACCAACTTCTCTTTTCTATAAAATTGCCCACCCTTTCCTGCCATACAGGTAAGCATTTAGCATCCATGACCAGGTTGCTGAACATCCACTACTTATTCCTGGAAGTATTTCTTACTTATTTTGGAACTTGGCTCCGCCTCGCTTCTTCCAATGGATCCTGCTCCTCACACCAGAAGAGACACCTTACCCAGCTGGTTCATGTCTTGAATTTATGAGGAATTCCCTTACCCCCTCTCACATCCTATGAGTTTCACCAACCTCGTTGCAAACCACAGGTTTCCAGCCGATCACACATATCTCACAGGCTGGTGTTCCTGTAATTAGCAGCAGTAAAAGGGCCATCACTTGGAACAGGATTAATTAGCCCAGTGGAGAAGATTCAAGAGGGAGCAGGCAGGAGCCAGGAAAATCAAGGGAAGTGCATGTCCAGGCTGTGTGTGAGGGAGGTCAGAGCCTGGCTTAACTCCCCAGGATGCCCAGGTACATGATCAACACCAGCCAGGAAGCAGGAGCAGGGACCTTCCTGTGCTCCGTGATGGGCACACAGCATCAGATAACCCATCCAGGGAGACGGATTGAAGCTGGATGAGGGCTGGCTCAGCTGACCATCTTGTGGGGCACCAAGGGGACAGGGGATGTGGGAAAGGAACACCCAGTCGGTGATGGTAAAGTCACACTATGAGTAGCCCATGGCAGGCAAAGACCAGAGAAACTGGGTGAGGTTCCAAGCAGTGATCCTGAATACACCAGCTCTCCTATCTTCATGGCACCAGCTCCACGGGACCCAGCTGAGCACTGGTCTATGTGTCAGGCCAGCCAAGGAGTATTTATAGTCACCTGTGCTCAAGTAAGGGATAGGGAGGCAGGAAGGGCAGGGCTGTGTCTTTGCAAGGCTCCAATGGCAAACAACCTCTTCCCACCACAACAAATCCCTTTCAGCACAGACAAACCCACTCCACATCCCATTACTCAGCCCCACACACCACCCAATTCCCCTCACCCCACACTGGGACAGGAGACCCACATCATGTGTCAGCCACTGGGATATGAATATCTCAGGGTAGGAAAGAGAACCCTAATTCTTCAGGCTGGGATGAGGAGGACAGCAACAGAATTGTCACTGCTTGCAAGAACAGGGATTGCACCCCCAAACTCCCACCCTGCTGGCATCCCAGCCTCTCCTATTTCACTCACCTTTTTCTCCCTTTCTGACAGCGCCCAAGCGCAGGAGGGAGGGGGTCTCCCCCCAACACGCACTCCAGAGAGCTCTTTTCATTCTGCATTTAAAAGGGAAAGAAGAAAAGGCAGAGCAAACCTGTCTCGCACGTAATCTGCTGCACAAATGCCAGCTCTCAGCAATCGATAGCAAACGCTCCCAGAGGGCTGTTTTCATTTCATAATATTTATTGGGTTGCTTTATTGTCAGAATCATTACAGTTCAATGTACTGCATGGATTTTATGCCAGCTGCACTTAGTTTGTCTTGTTTTTAGCACTCCACATGCCTTATGTGGGGCTGTGGTTGCACCTGGGCTGGGACTGCTCCTCATGTAGAGTCCTCTGGCCAGCATGGGGCAAGTTACCTGCTCTCTCTCTGTTTCTATTCCCCTGCCATCCCTGGATGAACTGTGGCTTGTTGAGCTATCCGTGACCTCCCTGGGCAGGGATGATCTCTGCATATACAGCATCTCTCATAAATGAGTCCTGATCTTGGTTGACCCATTGGATGTGAAGCAATCGCAGCAACAGAGCCCAAACCATGACATGATTACATAGGAACTGTGAGGAAGGGAGCAATGGGAGGAGGAGGAGGGAATGGGGGTAGAGAAAGGGTTACCAGCAGCAGCAGATGTTATATATAACATCTCCTGAGGGCAAGAGTCCTGGTGAGAGGGGCTAGGATGGGAATTAGGCCAGGGTAGCCATTAAGTGGAGGAGCTGCTGCACTCCTTGAGATGCAGATGCTCTGCAGCTTCTCACTGGTGCAAACTCGGGGCCTGACTGTGTGCCCGTAGTCAACATGTAGACAGGACCCAGCCAATGCATTCCCAGTCCCCATTCCATTGCCACCACTTCCTTGTTTCTCAAGACTGCCTGGAGATTAGGAGGTGAAGAGGAGGAGACCAAAAGGCTGCCCTTTATCCCCAATTCTCCCCCAGGAATAGCTGGGCCTGGAGGCCAGCCCGGGCTGAGTGTCACAACAAGAGGGGCCCTCCCTGCAGCAGGCAGGACGGTCTGCTGCCCTTGAAGAGAGGGATCCTGGGGCACGAGGAACGTCCTCCGCACACTTCATGAGTTCACAAAGTGAGGAAATACCTGAGCCCAGAGGAGGAGTGTCTCCCAGACACACAGCCCAGCAAAAGGACTCCCTGCTTCCACACATCCAGTTCAGCTGCTAGCCAGGGCTGGCAGCCTCAGGGAGAGCCTTGGCCAAAGCTGCTCCCAGGCATCCAGGGAGAGATCGATGGCTTTCCTAGGGACAAAGGCTGGACCCAGCAGGGATGTCAGAAGTAGAGAAGGATGAGATGCCAAGGCTTTCCCCCTGGAAGGGAGCTAGAAAGAGAAGCAGATGATTGACAAGCAACAACAGCATCCCTCCTGCAGCAGGTATTTAGTGCTCACACTCTGCAATAACCCATAATTTGAGCTGTAAAGGGAGCCCTGGCATTAACTCAGATTCAATAAATGCCTAGGGGTGATCTGAGGTTCATCAGGCCCAAGAGCGGAGCACTGTGAGGAAGCACTGCAAGGAATCACCACTGAAATCTCTGCCCTGCTCCCAGGCACACAGACCCCAGTCCAGTGCCAGGGGGTGTCAGGGGTCCCCAGAACACAGCACAGGGCAGCTCCCACACCAGCCAATGCATGTTGCTAACTTTGTGATTGTGTGTGTGCTGGGAGTTATTATGCTAGCACTTTGACTGTTCACTTGCGTCTCACTTTTTTCAATTACCGCCTGCACGCTGCCTTCCCAATTGCCTGGCGGGCCTTGACTCACCTGCCTGCTGAACATAATTTGTTTTTAATATATGGCTGTGGCAAATTTTCTCTTCCTCCCCCTCTTTTTTTTATTATTAAACAAAACTATATTTTTTTTGCAATTCGTGTTTGTAATTAATTCCTAAACAGACGGTGTCTCAGCAGAGCAAGGAGGGCTAAACTAGGTGTCCTCAGGGAGGCAGATACTCAGCACCTACAATTAACCTTGTGTGCACACCCATCCCCAGAGACCAGTGTGACATCTGAGGATGAACCTCTCTGAGGATGAATTCAGCCCTACCATGGCAGAAATACCTACTGTGACTGTATAAAGCAGTTCAGCTTGGCTCCAGTCCAGGGCTGCCAAATCTCTGCAGGCAGAGAGAGCTGTTATACCATCTCTGATGGGTTCCTCTAAATACAGCTTCACTCTTCTTTGCCTGGCTTCTCCCTGGGGCTTCTAGCCCAGCAGGCTCTGGAGGCCAAATCACACTGCCCTTTCTGAAGTTCAGCTACAGCAGCAGGTCTCTGTCTCCATCTGTATGGTAGAAATGTGCTCTGGAGAGGCCACTGATAGTTGGTTTGGGGTCCCAAGAAGGACAGGGGAAGGAAGCATCAGGTGGGCTGGAAAAACATCCTCGAGTTTGTAACAAATTCCCTAATTTCTCAGTTCCTCCAGGGCATGAGGGTATTTGTGGCCACCACATTTGTACTCTTTCTCATTGACTGGTGGTAATTACAACCACTTCTCTGTCCTGGGGGGGGCTGAAGTCTCATCTGGAAAATCACAGGTCTTCACTGAGGAAGGAACCTGATCTGGCATGGCGTCCCACCAAGGTTTCACCAAGCAGGGTGGGGGCTACCTCACTGCCTCCCAGGCAGCCCCTCACCCCCTAATCCCCACAGGATGCTCACAGCTGGGTCACCACAGAGGAGTCCTTCACGCCTTCAGCCCACCCAGCTACGCAGGCAGAACTCAGGAACACAAATACTGCATTGGAAACTGCCTCTAATCCCTCTGCACCATGCCTATACCTTTGTCCTCACTAGGGGGTCTGTGATGATAAAGATGCTCCACTTGCAGCCAAGAGAACTATTTGAGCATCAGCAGGATCAGCAGCTGATTTATGCAGAAATTACTGTTCAAACCCACTGCTGTGCATGGTAGCCAGGACACAGCAGGACTGTATTGACCTCCCCCCTTACAGTCACCAAAACTTTCATGTCTTTAAGAAGGTGCAATAGCCAGAGACCTCCAAAATACCTTCACACAGCTTCCCAGAGGGGCAAGAGAAAAAATGACAACACAAATTCCCTTCAAAAATCAAGTCAAGGAGGGAAACAGCTGCTCCTAATGACCAGATCCATCAAGTGAGCACTGGCCCCGTCATTTGCTTCCTAAAAGCTCCTGATCATCAGTGATTATCAACGCTGGCCGTTGCATTTTGATCAGGCACAATCAAAGCTGAGTGCAGCTGAAAGAGCCATAAAAGCCTGTGCAGAGCAATTGGTATGGAACCCTGGCTGGGGGTCAGGCTGGGAGCTGGCTGCCTGTGGGCTGAGTTCCTGCACTTACCAGCCAGCTTGCTTTGGAGCTGAATGTAAAAGAGGAGAAATTATGGGGATATCCACAGTGTTTCATTGCAAAGAAACTTAGACGGGCCTTGGGAAATGGCCTCGGGCACCAGGCTTCCCTAGAGCATTGGGATATGTGACCTGCAGGAGGGGATAAAATGCACCCCCAGGTGACTGACCCCACATTACACACACAAACCATGGCAGGTGAGGCTCAGGAATTCTTTCTCATAGCCCATCACCACACTGCAGGCAGCCCCATTTTGCCTGGCCTGAAATGCAGTATTTTTTCTTCCAGTTGTTCTCTTCCTGGTAAAAATGTTTAGTTTCCCAATCAGAAAGATTTGGCTGGAGAAATGTGGGTCCAAATTTTATTCTAAACTTGCCAGTGCTTTTCGTGAGGGCTAAAGTTGGTGCACGTGCAGGGAGATCCCCAGGGCAGCCACTGAGAAAATATCCAACCCTCTCAATTGCAGTTACTGCCAGGATAGCATGGGCTGGAAAACAGTTCATGAAACATGGCCTGTTTTGGTCACTGGATTATTTGAGGCTAATGAGTGGATTTGTTCCATGTTTAAAGCCTTGTCTGTAAAGCCAAGTTAATGCAAGGAATAAAATTCACTTGGAAAAGGAGATCTGCATCCACAGCTCAGTAAAAGACCTGGCAAGTAGTGTGGCAAAATGAGCCTGATGCTGCCTGGGCATCTATTCAGTGCAAACACAAATAAGATCATAGTAATTAGCAATTCATAAAGAGATGAATATCAGGCAATTAACTAGGTAATTTAAGGCATGCTGGTTGAAATGAGGTCTGTGTGGTGATTGTGGATCAGAGGCTGCCCAGGAGGTGGGTGGCTGGCTGCAACAATGAGACACCCGGGCACAGTTGCTGCTTTGAAGCTCAATTTGCTATTCCTGGTTTTGTGCCCTCAGTTTTGAGTGCCAGGTTAGCCCTACTTCTGCTGAGAGAAAGGTTAGGTTTGAAATGGAAACCTGCTCTGGTGCTGGTGCAGGATTGCAACCATGGTGAACAAATGATAAAGATTTGCTGCTTCTTAGGGAGGGCTCCCTGCATTTCAGGAGGTGTTTGGTGCAGCTCAGAGGTCTGATTTCCAGCATTTCATCTCATCTTGTTAGAGCTTCCAGTTGTGCTAAAGACTGTCCTGTTATTTCAAGATTGTCCACATCTGCTGCATTGCTGAGTGCTGAGAGGAGACAAGCAGAGCAGAAATGGGCAGGCAGAAGAGAAATGCCAGCAGGATTCAAGCTTTTCATGCATTTTCACCACATGGACACATGATGTTATGTTGGAGCAGAGCACTGCAGCTCTGGCTCTCAGCATCCCCTCTGCCCCATGCGAGGCTCTAGCCAAGCACTGTCCTCCCTGCAAGGGGAGAAAAAATAGTTGCCCAAGGTCATGGAATGAGCCAACAAGGTTATTTCAGAAACATTAACACATCCATTAGTTAGTGCACTGTGCATGTGCCCAGGAGGCTGCGAGTTCCCTCAAGTGAGGAAGAAGAGAGGTGTTAGCAATGAAGTGATGAGGCCAGCAGGTCATGCTCAGGGCTGTCACATCCCCTTCACAGTGCCAGGCTCTGTCTTTGTGCCAAGCCTGGTGATGGGGGCACAGAGAGCCTGTGGGGTTAGCCGCGCCTGTAATTAGCAGTTAATGCATTTGACTTTCCTCCTCCGGGCTTGATTATTTCAGTGTGATTAAAAGAACCTGTAGGATGTCACTGCAGACACAACATCAGCTGTTCCCTGCCTGCTCTGAGGCGTGGGTACCAACGCAGGGCTGACAGTGCTGTCTCCTCCATGTTTTGTGGAGGTCATCACGCTGCGAGTGATCACGGGCAGCCAGCAAACGGCGGCTCCTGCCCTGAGAACAGCCCAGCACTGCCCAACGAGGCATGAGGCTGACGAGACCTCCTGCCTTCTCCTGGCATCTGATTCCTGTGCTGTGATGCCCAAATCACTGGGAAATGTCCCCTAAAATATTACCTAAACCTTGCCTGCTGAGAGGCTGCGGTTGGTTTTATCTGTGCTCAGTGGAGCTGATCCCTGCTTATTCCAGTCCCCTTTGCATCTCCTTACTATGTAGCTGGACACCTTTCTCCTCTCCCTTCTGCCTCCTCCTGCTCTGGATTAAACTCTTTGTTTTTTCAAGTGTCGCTTAAGTCATGGATCCCCAAAAAAGACTTCTGCAAGGTCCTGTTTGATGCACAGAGCTGTAACAGAAAATATGCAGGATGGGGCTGAGAAGATGATTTCCAGCCAGGACCACCTCTCCCTCTCTTCAGGAGATGTCCCCAAGGTGCCAGTGCAGAGCAGAGCAGGTGCCAGGACACCTGGGAGTGGAGTCTAACTTCTGGCATCCTCTTCTTTGCAGAGAAATGCTCAGAGTTCAACTGCTGATCCAGAACCATTTTGAAAAGTTAGGACTGCCATTAACATGATTAAAGCTCTAACAAAATTAGACAGAATGAGTAGACCTGGTCAGAATGCTGCCCAAGACACCTAGTGATGTGTAAAGAGCTTTACACCTCTTCTGAAAGAAACAAATCATTTTCTTTCTCAGTGCACAGATCTGGCCCCAGGAGGAAGCTGGAACAAACTGAAATTTCAATCTTGGATCCATTTACCTCCACTCAGAGCTTCCCAGAGAAACCATGTCTTATTGGATAATGGCTGCATTTTTCATGTTGGGTTCCTGTTTTTATCTGTGGAGATAGGTTATCTCCTGTCTAATGATATTAAAATCACAGCAGCACAATAACATCCCCATGGGGGTCTCTAATGTACCCTGTCTGGCTCCTAGACTCAATGTGTTGGTGATGACTTAAAGTGCAGGGGAATGTGGACAGCTGTTCACATCATTTGGCTCAAAGCTGTGGTCCCACTCCTGCATGGCACTTCAAACTTTTTGTGGGGAAATGTAGGTCAGTGTTTTTCCATCACGTTGTCCAGTTGGGAAACATAAGGGCAGCTTGAGGGGCCCACAGGAGGAACCATGGCAATGGCCAGTGGGCTTTAATGCACCAGAAGTCTGTTGGAAAATCTGTTAGAAAATGTGTAAAGGTCCCCAAAATAAATTGGTTTGAAATGTGCTTTTTTTCAGGCTGTGTGGGAAATAAATGATTTGATTCTGGCCAGGCTGGCTAACAGCAGCAGCAGGACGTGAGCCGCAAGCTTAGAGAGAAAAACCCTTGGAGGAAACTCCCAGCAGACGTGGTATTCCTGGGGTACCGGGGCCCTGGCTGTCCTGCTGTCCTATCTTCTCTGCCCAGCACCTCCTACACATACTGGGGTGCTGGAAATGGTGGATCCATGGAAGCTGCAGGACAGCTGGATGTGAGCAGTACCTGCAGCTGTGCAGGGGAGCATTTCCTCCCTCGGGGCAGAGGCTGCAATGGGAAAACAGAGGCTGTGATGGCCGTGGCGGTGCAGCTCTCTGTGGTCCCAGTGAGCTGCACCACCACAGCCCTGGCTCAGCTGCTCAACAGCCTATCCTGGTGCACACATCCATGTGAACACACATGGACTCCAGCCAGGATAACCCAAAATGAAATTTGGCTTTAAGGAAATTCCTCTGTTGGCACAGATCGAGCTAGCCCCAGCAGCAGCACAGAGGAGAGGTGGGCTAATAAGACCTCTAGGGAGGCAAGACCTCTGCCTCTGCAAGCTGGGATATCCACCTGATGTCCCCAGCCAGAGGACATCTGGCTGGAGAGTCACAAACACACCTGACCTGTGAGGAGAGAAAAGAGCTCACAAGCCCACACCCCCTCTTCTATGCCTATACAGAGCAATTTGGATCAGACCATCTCCAGTACAGTTCTATCCATCTCAAATACATTTCCATCCACTTTTGCTTCTTGAAACTGAGCTAGATGTTCCCAAAGCCCACAGCTTAGCGACACATCCCTGTCACAAAAGCTTTAATGCTGCCCTGCTTAAGGGCTGATGCTCTGACAGGACGTGGCCACAGTCTGCGTCTTTCAGTGCCAGGATTTGCAATTTGACAAGCTGCCATACCTAATTGCTAATTAATTAAGATTTGCATATGCAGTTTAATTCAGCTGGCTGCAGCCCCCCTGATGGAACCCAGACAGCTGACAAACACCTCTGATGCACCACCAAAACATCTTGGTTCCTCCGCTCAATCAGGTGAAGTTATTTTAGTTCAGCCATTGGCAGGAGGTATTTCAAAAGCACCATGAAATACTATAAATAAGTAATGAAACTTTAAAAAATCTAATCCATGGACATATTTGAGATTTCAGGACTATTTCTTGTCTTGTACTGAGACAAGAATTTGAACTCTTTTTTCTTCTTACTGGTAGTGAGAAGCTGGTAATTCCAAGGAAGAAGGAAGGGAAGAGATGTAGATTGGTTTGATAATTTCCAGTAGTTTCATGCTAGTCTCAATTTACTTGTTTGTTTGTCTAAATTTATTCCAGTGTTGAAATGGGACCATGTGGATTCATCTGCAGCTCTCTGGCTTGGAAATACATTGGCAGGCAGTTTCACTTTAATAGCCATTGTTGCTTTTGCCCCCAGAAATTTCTGAGCTGGGAAAGTTGGGTTTTTGTGACTGACTTTGTTCTGCAAATAGTTTTGGTTTTGCTGAAGCAGCATTCTGGGCAAATGAAACATTTGAAACTCCAGATATGTGGCGTGTAAGTGTATTTCTGTCTGTGAATACAGACATATTTTTATGTGTTTGCTCAATTGTGTTTATTTTAGGCAAGAAATTGAGGATTTAATATCAACTGGTTGCACAGAGCAAGCTGGGAAGTTTCCGTTTTGGATGCTATGGTCGGATGGTGCTGCTAACATCCCACGCTTCCACCACTGTGGCTTAGCCTTTCCCCTGGCTTGCAGTGGTCGCCTGGGAAATGCTGGAGGCCCTGAGCACCTACAAAGGGCTCAGAAGTAGCCCCTTTTTTCCAGATGCAGGCCAGTGCCCTGGTCACTTCACCCAGACCATGTGTTGTCACAACCAGCTTGGGACTCCTGGAGAACAAGCTCCTTGATCGGTCAAAAAAAAGGCAAAACGAATACAGGAAAAGAGCCATACATGAGGCACAGCAGCATCTGAGCAGACCCAGAGGGTGGTCGGGCACTGGAACAGGCTACCCAGGGAAGGGGTCACAGCACCAAGTCTGACAGAGCTCACTAAGTGTTTGGACAACACTCTCAGGCACATGGTAGGGTTCTTGGCGTTGTCCTGTGCAGGGCCAGAAGTTGTACTTCAGTGATTCTTTTTGAGTTCCTTTCAACTCAGAATATTCCATGATTCTAAACCCACCCAGAGATGTTCTTCACCGTGTATGAGTGTATGGGTGGGAGGTGGCCTGAGGCTACAGAAAAGGATGCGCCACCTCATGGGTCCCATCTGGGTTGTTTGTACTGTCACACTGACTCTGGTTTTCCCTTGCCTATGAAGCCCAAGCCTAAATCCAGTTTTCATTTCCAGGGCAATCATGCTTTTTAGGAGCTCTGAATTTTACCTTCTTCAGCAGGAAAAACCCCAAAGGTGACATGCACTTAAAAATGTGCTTTTGCCTGGGTGGCTGCCTTTGCCCAGGGAGCAGGTTGCTGCAGCTCTGAGGAAGATGCTCAGTGACCAGCATAAGCTGTTTGTGGGCTGGGTGAGAACAGTGGGAACAGCTGGAGGGATTTGCTGCTTCATCTGAGGATTTCAAAATCCTGGCAGATTTAGAAAATGCAGCAGAGAGCTGAGCTGAGGCTGGGGTCTTTTCTACACCCTCCTCAGGGTTTGGTGAGTTTGGGACTGGTTGTCTGCTTGGTTTTGCTCTCATGTTTCAGGACTAAACCACCCAAAACTCGACCTGGCTGCTGGTGGGGAGAGACACAGGCTCAACACACAACTGCTTGGGAAAAAAAAAGGCTCAGACTTGAGTGCAGAGCACCCCAAGATTTTTACAGTGCTGAGACAGAAATTTATCTGGACACTGACCTTCCTGCAAAGGCCACTGTGGAGCTAAAAGTGAGCTGGGGAAAGAAGGGAAGGACCACAGTGCACAGAAAGAGGCCGTGATGGCTGGGGTTTTATCTCATCGGGCTGTCCTGGGCTGCAGTCAGTCCTGGAGGCAAATGCAGCCCCCAGAGCTGGATGCAGAAGAGGTCCTTTCCTCCTTTGTGACACGGCACAGGCAATTCTGTGATGCCTCCAGTCCGCATGACCAAGAGGGAAATACAAATCTGAACAAAACAAAACCCTTCTATTTTTCTACCATGCTCCATTTCTAGCCTACAAAGTGAAAAAAAAAAAGAAGTGCCTTTTTTCTGGGAATTTTCTGACTGACTCCAGCTGCCTCCCATGTTCGGCTGCAGCCAGCAACAGGCTTAGAAATACCAGGTTTAATTAAAACAATCTTTTATGTTCTGATGCAAGCCTTATTTCCTCTACCTGGTGAGAAATGGCTCTTGCCTCAATCAGCAATTGAGGTCTGATATTGCTGCGCTGAGCAGAGCAGCGGCCACTTTCTGTTAATTAAAGCTCAGCTTGGGCGCTGCCGCCCAGTCTCCCCAAGAGCCATTTCCAAAGTTTGCCTCCAGCCTTGCAGGACCAGCAAAGGGACATGGGCGTTAGCAGGGTGCAGGAGGAAACCTGCTAGCTTCTGTCCCATTCTAGTGATTTCCACACCAAAATATATATAATTTAGTGGGTTGGGGGTTTTCCTACGATAAGAGAGCTTCCGCAGCTGTTTGGAGAGCCTGTGTGAAAGGGATGGTATCTCTAACTGCACACTCTGACTTAGCATTGTCAAGTTTTACTCTTCAGTTGTATTTCCATTCCCACCAGGACTTCTCCCTGCCCAGTTTCTGCTTTCCCACTGGATGCCAGAGACTTCTCCTCATTGTGGTGTCTGGGAGGTCCATCTGCTCCAGATGGTTCCTGTGCTGTCCCCCAGGTATGTGGGAGCTGTATTTGTGGGAGCAGGGTATTTCCCAGTTTGGTACAGGAAGGGGAAGGTAGGAATTTCTCCTGGCTGGCAGATGGCTCCACCATGCCAGCTAGAATTAAGGCTGAAATGACGGGATCACTAAAACGAGATTTACAATAGTGGAATAAAGTTACTGAAAGATGAGTACAACTCTATGCATTATTAAGAGTGCTTAACAATAAAGATCCTCACTGCATCAGCACCTCGTTTAGCTTCTTTCTTCTTCTCACATAAAGCTGTAATCTCTCTCCATTAATGTAAGACCTAGTTTCTTTCTATAAAACAACTATTCCTCTTCACCAGTCTCCAGCATGAGAAGTTGAAGGTGGAAAGAATCCTTTTGTCTGTGTTGCCCCGGGTAAAATTGTCCTTGTCCTACTCTTTTTCCCCAGGCATTTGGCTGCCCATGCAAAGACAGGAGGGTCAACCCTGCATTTCCCAAAGGTCTCTTGCACCCACCTGTACCAGAATACCCTTGGCAAAGGGTCCCTGACTCCAGCTCATACCCTGCTGCAGCCCCCTGAAGACACCATCCATTATAATTTGTAATCAAGTTGTGAGGACCATGGAGGGCTTTCAAATCTAATGGTCATCTACTAACAGGCCCAAGGACCTTTGGCTGAGGAGAGACAGAGGTGCTTATGCAGGCAAATCAGAGGATATTTTCCTCCAAGTGGTGGGAACCTGGGTGGGCAACCCCTGACGCCTCTGGCATTTTGGGAGGATTGCATAGATCTGTGGGAAAACTCTTCTAGTTTCAGCACGGAGTTTGCTGGGTGGTGGATTTTCCCCCTTGGTAGCCAACTCAGACCCAAAGGTGCTCCAGGCAGCTGTGAGCGCTGGCCTGATGAGGTGTGGGCACACAGCTTGTCTTCTGCCAAAGGCAGAGGTCTTTCTGGCCTCAGGATCTCAGGGCTCCATTTCCAGTTTCCAGCTCCAGACCAGGGGCTCTGTGCAAGAGAGGTTAGAAGACATGAGCCAGTGCTGGCCATAGGGATCACAGCCATGTGGAGTGCTCTGGTGTCACACTGAGACCAGAGATCTCTCTCCTCACAGCCTCATCTATTCTTACCACAGGCATTCAGGGCATGCAAACTGCAGAAGAAAGAGCAAGGAGCAGGTTTCCACAAATGTTTGCAATATGTGGGATGTCTCTCCCCTCCAGCATGAGCAGAGAGCAGCTTCTCCAGCAGACAACCCGCCAGCAGGTTTGGATCAGCTGGAGTTTCCCATAACTGAGGAGCCAACAGGATCTCACATCACACTCCCACCAGCTCTTTGTGACCACTCACCTCTTTCCCTGCCAGCCATGGGTTTGGCAGCTTCATTCCATTTTCTTCATCCCCCAGTGCCCGTGTCCAGGTGTAGCTCTGCAAAGCCACTGTCACAGGGTGAACTCCCCACTCCGCCCTGCAAGGCACTGGGCTCCAATAAGCCCCCAGGCGATGCCATCCCACCTCGCTGCTCTCAAAGGATTGGGGATGACCATGCAGAGTTCTGGGCATGATCTTGCAAGGTCAATCCACCTCACGAAGCCCCATCTCTACTGGGACACTGGATAAGGCAGGATGTCTTGCATTTGTCTAGCCTACTCTCTCCCAGAAGAATGTGGAAATTCTCAAGACTTCTGGTTTTTGTTTCTGAAGAAGTTAGACTCATTCAGAGTGGGTTTGGGAAAAGCATGTAGGAGCAACACTCTGCAGCTGCAGAGAGGGAAAGGATTTCTGCAACTCACTTTGCTGTGTGCATGGGCAGGCAAGGATCACATGGCAATCCTGTTATCACTACCCAGTAGCCTGTCACTCCTCCAAGCCTCCATAACTCACCTTTGGGCTGAAATTGTTTCCTGACCAATTCTCGATCAGCTTGGCCACACTATTAACTACTGCTCATCTATGACAGCCCTTAGCTTCTGGGTGTGTCAGAGTCCACACATACCTCCATGAAACAGGGGGTAACTCAAGATGCCTCTCTGGTCCTCCACCTCTTCAAGGGTTAGCACAAACTCTTCCCTAGGCATAACAGACCTTTCTAAGCAGAACTTTTCCTACTAGATTTTTCCAAGCAGAGCCCTGTCGGCAGCACGCACATCCCATTCCCTGAAGCAGCTCTGCACTGCAGACCCTGCAGGGAGCCTCGAGGTGGCACTTCCCTAACCAACTCCATCTGTTCTGGGGAGACCCTGCAGCAGCACTCAGCTGCTGTGCTCCCCACCTCTGCTGCACAACCCAGTACAGAGATAGGTCAGACATACCTGCAAGAAAGGCAATTGCAGAGGTACCCTCCAACCCCAAATACACCTGGGAGGTTTGTGTTTGCCTCTACATTCTCTGGAAAGTCATTGAAGAGCTTCTCTATCCCTAAATATCCCCCAGAGGTCCCCTTGCCGAGCACAGGCCAGGTCTATCCTACTTAGTGAGCCGGAGCTGTTGTCAGAGTTGACACTGCGGAAGATTTACTCCATCCTGCGTTAAAGGAAAGACCAAACCCTCACATCTGAGTTAATGAAAGAGTCTGAGGAGACAATAGTTCCTGGCGCTGCAAGAGCTTGCATTAGTAAGCTGGGGTTATGGAGAGCTCTGATCAATAAATATGTTGCCACAGCTTTTCAGAGCATCCATCACTTGTCAGGAAATGCATTTAGGCTAATACCTGCAGAAGGCATAAACCAGCCATAGGAATTAAAACCTGCCACATGCCAAATGGTAATGCACAATTTAATGATCACAGGATCTGATAAATAAGCAAAACTGTGAAATGAATAAATACACTCTGGCATCAACATCTGCAACCCAACCTGACCACATTTAGAGTCTCAAGATTAACCTGCAAGGTGCTTCTCTAGGCTCATCTGTTTTCAGTACGTGGGCAGCAAAGGCAGCAGCCTGAAACCCTTTCCCAGGAGAGCCCAAAGGACTTTCAGAACCAGTGTTTCTTGTCACCTCAAGCAGTGATGTACATAGGAAAGGAGTGGGCTTCCAGTGGAGGAAAATCTGCAACAAAAGTCACAACAGTGAGCTCTACTCCATGGCTGTGCTGAGCAGAGCAACACAGGGAGGGACTGAAACTGCAGCGAAGAAAGTCTAGGCTAGACAACAGAAAAAAAGAGAGCAACTGGTCATTCCCGACTGTCAGAGGTGAGAAGTGAGGGGCATTTAGGAAGAGGCAGGTCAAGCTAAGGAGAGCTGATTATGGGACCAGAGGCTCCAGAGAGCCTCTCCAACTCATCTGCCTCCCCATGAGATTTATCCTATGCTTCTCCCAGCACCACCAGCACAGCCCAAGGCTCTCACTGCATTACCTGGGAGCAGGCAGGAGGAAAGGAACAAGTCCTAAGTGAGAAATAACCCTTAAGAGAACAGACTGAGAGAAAGATCTGCTGTTGAGAATGCTGCTCCTGTCCTGCTTCAGCAGCTATCCAGGGGAGGGCTCGGCATGGGAAAGGGAGGATAAGCAGCATGAAATTAAGAAAGGGAAATTCTCAGGTCTGTAGCAAGAAAACAAACTTCCTGACAGGAAGATTTATGAGGTTGTAGAGAAGCTTTTCCCCAGGAAAGCCTGAGACATTTGAAACTAGATTAAACAGTGGATCCAGGGATGCAAACAGGGAAAATATTTGTGCTGCAGGAGAGTTGGACTAGAGGGAGCTGAGTAAGGCAGTGCCCATTGCTGATTTATTCCTGATCTCTTGTGCTATCTGTGCATGCTCTCCTATGACATCCATCTTCTGATTCACCCTGGGCTTTGAGAATGTGGAAGGTGGGCTCCGTGGGCAGCATGGATCAAGGGATCATTAAATATCCCTTTCTGCCAGCTTGAAAACCAGCTAAATCTACTTGGCATCTTCAGGCAGCTCAAGCACAGCCCTGCAACTCCCCTGACAAGGCATGGCATGTGCTGCTGAGCTCCCTGAGATGGGCAGCAGCAGTTCAGCCAGAGCTGTTACAGTGCAACGAGATGTTGGGAGTAGGTTTAAAATAAATATTAGGGAAAAAATCCTTACCATGGGGTTAGTGAGGCACTGGAAACTTGTCCAGGGAAGTTGTGGATGCCCCATCTCTGGCAGTGTTCAAGGCCAGGTTGGACAGGGCTTTGAGCAACCTGGTCTAGTGAAAGGTGTCCCTGCCCACAGTGGGAGGGTTGGAAAAGAGTGGTCTTCAAGGCCCCTCTCCAACCAAAAACATTCTATGATTCTACCATTTTATGAGCCCAAGTCAGCTGCATTTTAGGCAACCCCAGGTCTCTAGGCCAGAGTCAGTGAAGGCAAACGGCTACAGTAACACACAAACTTCACAGGGGCAAAAAGGAAAGGGCCACACATCTTTTGGGTTTAGGGTTTGGCACCTGTTCCTCAAAACCAGGCTGAAGTCACCACCTCAGTACACTCTACTGGATAGACACTGGAGGCTGTCACTTGTCACAATTTGGACGACCTCTTTCTCCTGGGACTCCCCATGTCAGGATCCGTCCTGCAGCTCCCCTGAGCGTAGCCTAGGGTGGACAAGGCCAGCACATGGGCCAGAGACCTTTGCTGAGCATGCCTCAGCTCACTGCAGACCCTCATAAGCAGCCCACACCACAGTCCCACAGCCAGCCTCTGCCTCAAGCTCAGCCAGGAAAGCCCAACACAAGAGGTGGAGAGGGGAATTCAAGCCCACATGAGCACGGATGCTTGAGCCACTGGGGACAGTGTAATAGCAAGGGTTGAGCAGGTCAGGCTCTCTAATACTTGTGCTGCTGCTGGTAACAGCTCACTCTTAGAGAGCTGAGACTCTGAGGGAGCTCCTGGCCTGATTAAGGGCAGCAGAAGTTTTCAGTTTTGGGCTTTGCTGCCCACCACAGTTCTGAAGCGATTCCCACCTACTGTCCTGTCCTGCACCCTTCATTCCCCGCTGCTTGAACTCCACCAGTCATACCATGGCATAGTGAGCCTGTGCATGCAGCTGATCCATCTGAAATGATGGATCAGCTGCCCCATGCCACCCAAAATGCTTTTTTAAGTCAGATTAGTGCCATTTCTTGGCATGCCACACAGTCACAAGAGCACTGGTGATGGAGTATGCCATGGGGTAGGATTGTGTTTGGCAGGAGGGCAGTACCTCACAATCCTTTCTCAGTTTAAGACGTTGTCCCACTGCTTCCTACAGCGAGCACCCATATGGTCTTTCAACAAATCTGTCCCCCCTCACTATCTCTGTGGGACACTCTAAGGAACGCAAACCTGCTTTCCCTGAAAAGCCCATGAAAACTAAGGTAGAAAAAATCAAAAGAAACGTCTCAGTGTCTGTCCACAACACATGTTTGAGCTGGTCTCTGTTAGCCAGACTCACTGTTACTCTTTCGCCACCTGCTTTCCTTCCTTCGGGGATCACATGCCTTGTTTTGCAAACAGCCCCCCACACACACTTTGCAACTGCCACCTCCCATTCTCACAGCAGCCTCTCCCTGAGTTGATTATATCACTGGCAGTTTGCTCCCTGATGAGGCCTCCTGCTGCAATCCCCAGGACAATCCCCTTGCAGAGTTGTGGGGCATTAACAGCTCCCCAGCCTGATCTCCATTAGGATGCCAGTGTGCTCCATAACCATCCCTACCCAGCCTGGGAGGACAGGGCAGAAGCAGGCCCTGCGAAGGGACAATGCCATCAGGACGACAGCCACACTCAGATTTCCTGGGGAAATTTCCTTTTTCCCTTGCACTTCAACCTAAAATTGATTGTTGGCTCCTGAGGGTGTCCATCTACCTGAAAGATCAGGATGTGCACCCCTTGGCCTCCTCGGCACAACGGGCTACCAGGTGAGCTGCAAAGACTGCAGTCCCTGCGCATGGCTCTCTACCAAGTCCCTTTCCAGACTGTTCCACCTATGTGGAAAAATTTGTGAAAACCTCTTCTGACACCATGTAATCAAGCAGTGATATGTAAGAGGGAGCTCTCATCCCTCGCTCCTGTGTCATGACAGGTGACGAATTAGGAAAAATTATAACCCAGCACAGATTCAAATGAGAAAATTGCACCCTGTCTTTCCAGGACCCTCATCACTGCAAACACAGGAGTGCTGCCTCCCCTCCCAGCCTCAGCCTGGAACAGCAGAAGAGAGACAAGTCTGCAAACACCTTCACCAGCACGGCGCCAAGGCACATATATCCACCACAAGATAAAAACTGGCCACTGAGCTCGTGCATGCCAAAAGCACACGGCACAGCCATCCCTGATGTGTAGCAGTGGGAGGGGAAGGCAGCAGTCCCAACTCTCCTGTGGAGATGGAAGCAGCAATTCTGCTGCTGTGTCCTCTGAGTGCTCACCCTGCTGAGGTACAAGTGTGGGGTGGTTTGTACACCTTCTCACCGTGTAGCCCCAGCGTCCCAGCAGCAAAGGAATGAACAAATCTAGAGACACTAAAGTTGTGCACAAATTCAGAACAGATGTTCCAGCAAGAACCCAAAAGAAAAAAGAACTTAATTAAGAAATGGATAGAAGAATCCTGTTCCTTTTTACTTTGGATTTCTTTTCCCCTGGAAAGTGCTCTCATGAGCCTGAAGGCCACGCCAGTGGCTTCCTGCAATGTCTCATCATGGGATGGGTGAAAGATCCTCTTTTGGGATGAGTTATCCAAAAGCTGGACTCTTTTATTTGACATCTGCTGCAAGAGAAGGCAATGCAAGGAAAGGAGGAGATCTTCTGTTTCACCATCTTGCAATAATTCAGGATAATCGAAGAGAAGAAAAACAGAAAACAACCCCAAAACCCGAAGGAGTGGGGGAAGAGAGAACAACTTGCAAGAAAAAAAGAATCAGCCATTCCTAAACACAGAGTGGTCATGCAGCCAAACCAAACAGTAATGATTCATGGACCTGTCTTCACCCTTCGTTTTTTGTATAATGAGCAAAGAAACCACAGAAATGTGGAGCCAAGGTCTCTCTCCACTCCCAAGGAATGGAGAGGATGATCTGTGGGACTCCACTGCCCTTTGAGGGGTTTCATCATGGTCCAGCTCCTGTGTGCTCAGCCCAGCCCCACCACCAATCTCCTTGCCCATCTCACCTCATCTCAATTTATCCAGTCTCCTTGCTGGGCTGTGTTTACTTTCCCCCTGCACCAGGGAGGTGGAAACAGTTACCACAGCCAGGTCTCTGCTCCTGCCTTTGGTGGGGTCAGCTGGACAGCAAATACATGTCCCCAGCCAGCTCCACTCGCAGCTCAGCCTGATGTCCCTGAAGCCAGCAGGAGCCATCTCCTCTCCAAGTTTGAGCAGCATTAGCTTGGGAGCAGAGGCACACTCCATGTGGGTGTCCCACCTGTGCACAGATGGGCAGCACCCTTCACTCCAAAGCTAAAGAGACACAGCTGGGGGCCCCTAGAGAGGGAGGAGACTGAAGACCACAGTTCAGCTGTCTTTTGAACATGACAGAGAGCCCGAAAACCATGGATGGACTTGTTCTGTGCAAATAGCTGCAAGAGCTCACAACATTTCTTCCCCATCCCAAAGGTTCAGGAGCCCTTGTGCCTCCTGCCTGCAGGTCAGCCAGGGAACAGGTTGCATTCTCACTTCCTGAGCTGCACCACGAAGAACCCTCTGGATTAGGCTGCATAGCTTGAAGAGGTGGCAGAGCACACCCTGAAAAGTAGGATGATTTCTCTGTCAATCCTTCTATAGCAATGGACAGTGGAGAGCAACAGCATTTTCATCCTCACCCAGCTTGACCCCAGCACAGCCCTGCATTTCCATATGAGCTCCCCCAGCCACCACAGTGGCCACCTACGGCCTAGGGCTTTCAGGAGAGGAGTGTCCCCAAAGACTCTGGGATGTTGCCTTCCTCATTTCACCACTGTGTGATGGCAGGGGCTGTCCCCCAAATCCCCACACTGCAGCCTGCAGAGGAAGGATGATTCAGATGTCTCTGAGCCCATGCTCACTCTCTGATTTGCTTTGGGAGTTGAGGGGCCCAGAGCCCTCTTTGAAGCAATGAGTTGCTTCTCTCTTTCACTCCAAAATGTTGGCAGCCCTCCAGGGCTTACTAGCAGGTGAGCAGCTTAGAGACAAGTCAAATTCCAGGGGGTCCCAAGACAGATACTCATTCCAGGGACAGAAAGGTCCGTTTCCCAACCCAGTTTAATCCCGAAGGTGATACCTAGGGCCCACAAAACCCCATTAGGAGGAATCACAGCAATGCGGCAGCAGAGAGCTCCTCTCCACAGATACTCAACAGGATATGACTTATCTGAGTGTGTTATCAAGGCAGGTTTACTTTCAGCCTCCATCCTTGCTTTGAATATCTGCTGCAGTTTCCACATGGCAACAGAGAGCTGGCCTTGCTACCTATTCATTCGGCAGTCTGGGCCAAACATTGCTTGGGTCTCATGAGGACTGGTCCTGCCAACTGGCTAACCATGTCCTCTCCTGTTCAAAGCAGCACTCCAGTCACTGCGGCCCTTCAGGGATGGGGAAAAAATCCAATCAGATTCAGCAGCTCAATAACACTTTGCCTTGGACTTCAGCAGATGAGCGGCAGGGACCAGAGGGAGCAGTAAGAGATGCAGGAGAGCTGAAATGGAGTATTCCTCCTGGTTATATTTCATTTTCATGCTGTCTCTGCAGCTTCTCATTCAAGTCAGGGAGCAAAGAGACAAATTGCTGAAGACAAGCCACTTTACAAGGCTTTCTATTCCCATTTTGCGGCCCCTAGGGATTCTTCCTGCACTGCCCTCAAGCCTCCTAGAGAACGGCTTGACGTTTGCAAAGGTTGCTCACCTCCTCTGAGTGGAAATGCAACTGTTTGTTCAGCTTCTCAGGGGGCTGGTTATCTTGTTAGATTTGTAAGAGCGTTTAACAGGTTGCTTAGCTGCACGCCCTTGAAATATCTAAGGCAGCATTTTTCAAAAGTACCATCAGCATCACACTGGGCTCAAGCTAATTATCCCCATCTCCCAGCAGGACAATTGGCTCAGTCCAGCACACGGTGCTGATCCAGCCACAGGTCTGCCTCCACAGGCACATCTGTGCCTGCCTGTCTCAAAGCCTGGGCAGGCACCAGCTGAGCATTCCTGCTTCCGTCCCATGCTCAGTTCCTTGCTGTGCCCAGATGTGGGGGTAAGAAGACAGCCACTGTGGAGATGGGCACCTGTCGAGACCAAGATTTCATGTCTCCTAGTGCAGAGGCCATAACCCTCTTTCCTCCTTTGTCCCCATCTTGGTGTTATCTGCCCCCTCCTGAACATCATCCACTGGAGTACTTTCTTACTCCTCATTACCCCGATTTTTTGTCTGCAAAAGCCACCTCTTTGTCCCGTGAAAATCCTGCCAGGCCTCCTCATCCCTTCCATGCTGAGATCCATGTCCCCTAAACATCCAACCCTGCTGCTAGTCAAAAAGACCAGAGGATGGCAGAATGGTCTCATCAAGCTGAGTATGATAGTCCAAGAGGACGCCAAGGTTCAGGGGCCATTGCCGAGCTGGGCTCTGTGCCTTCCCTCCCCACAGGGTCAAGGTCTGGCAGGGCCCTCACAACAGCTGGAGAGCAGGAGAATCCAGATGACATTACAACCATGTGGGACAGGGGCAATCGCCCCGGGAGCAATTAATGTCCCTGGTGCAAGTCACACGTCATTGCATCCCTGTTAGCAAGATCCAGCTCGCTGCACCTCCTGTGCAATTCATAATCACTTAACAAAGCCACTGATGTCAAATTAGCCAAACATCAGTAAGCAGGGAATGGTCGTCACATTCATCCTGTTAACTGATGGCTAATTATCTCATTGTGCCTGCCATGTACTAATTACAAACTAACTGTTTCCTATAGCCCCCCAGTACCATTTAAGCTCTGGGAAGGATCAAGGCAGGAGATGTATTTCTCCAGTGCTTTTCATGGTTCTGTACCTACCCTTGGAGTTTCAGTTGCAGTATCAAGAAGCTGGCCTTCCCCATTTTTGCTAATGGCAGTAGATGTTCAGAGAGGAGTTTGATGCTGTTTTGCCCTCTGAGCTCTATCAGGGGTTAGGGGATGGTGCCAGCATCCCTTTGGAGGACAGAGGAGTCTGATGCAGAGCCAGGCTCTGGGGGCTGGTGGCAGAGCTAAGAGGCTTCAGGCTACAAGCAGCCACCAAGCAATTGGTGCAGGCAGCAAGGACCTCTTTGCCCAATGGATTGACAGTTACTGTGTTTACAGAGAAGGACACGGCATCTGAACACCCTGCCCCTGTGCGCAACTGCTCATCACAAAATCACAGAACGGCCTGAACTGGAAGGACCTTAAAGATCATCTTGTTTCAACCACCCTGCCATGGGCAGGAACAGCTCCTACTATCCCAGGTTGCACAAAGTCCCATCCAACCTGGCCTTGAACACTCACAGGGATGGGGCATCCACAACTTCTCTGGGCAGCCTGTGCCAGTGCCTCACCACCCTCACAGCAGCCTGAGGACACAGGGCTGGAAATGCATCTCAGCTATTTTCTGAGTCTGGGAGGTGCTGGAAGGGAAACCCCAAGAGATACTTCACATGCTGTGCCCAACACCAGGGACAAAGCACTGCAAACACTGCTGTTAGCTAGAGATGTGCAACTTGCCTCTAGGACACTCCAAAATGCAGCTCCAGGCAATGCAGCATGGTCCCACAAGAAGAGCAATGCCCCTCAGCCTGATTTTTCTATCCCATCTTGCCTTCCCCACCACCTTTTGGTGCCCATATTGTGTCTGATGACTGATGGACACTCCTGAGCCCTCAAAGTTTGGAAGAGTTGTTTCCCCACCTGGGCCAAGAGTCAGGGTTTCTCCAGGGTGTGCAAATGGTGACACGCTGGAAGGAAGAAGCTCTGAGAGGAGGCAGAAGGGAAAAGACTCCTGAGAGCATCCTTGAGCACCAAGGATAATTAAGTGGGCTTCCTGCCAGATTCTCCAGATGTCTAATTAATACTGTAAGACCGCTGTTCATCTGGCTGATCCCAGTGCAGAAGGCTCCCCAGCTCAGCCTCAGCTTGCCTCTGTGTTGGGATGAAGGCATCCACTGAGCTGCTGGGCTTGGAGCTCTTCCTGCTGGCCTTTTTCCTCTTGCCTCATCTGGGTATCCATCTCGGGAACAGTGGGATACAAACTTCACCATGCAGACACCAAGGGAGCCATAGCAGATCTGAACCCAGTCCTTGGGAGATTCTACCCTCGCCTGCTCACTGCACTCACTCTGGTTTCCAAAGGAGCCATGACGACCAACAGCATGTAGGAAACATCCGTGCAGGGCAAATTAATGCTGTCTCGCAGAGAAATCTGGTAAATCCTGTCAGCCATGGTGCAGCTTGCCATGAAAGCATCTTACCTCTCTGCTCTGAGTCTGCTGCAAGCGTACAAGAGCACAAGCAGTGCTGGGGGAAAATTCCTGGCATAGCATGGCTGGTCATGGGGGACTGCCCAGGGCAGGAAAACAGGCTCAAATGTTGCCACCTGCAAAGATACTAAAGAAGACAACTTGGCTGCTGCACAAGTGGAGATTGCTAAGAAGAAAATTAAAAGGGAAAAAAAAAAAAAACAATAGAGGAAAACCAACCTCTCCTGAGGGAGAAGGGATGGGAGGCAGTGAGGAATCACAGAATGTTTTAGATCAGGAAAGACCTCTGAGATCAATGAGTGCAACCTTTGACCAATCACCACCT
>VYZT01060786.1:15805-30808 GCA_013400735.1 Pomatostomus ruficeps | reverse complement strand
CCAGACAGTCAGCTCAAGATTGTGCTGTAGGGAAGACAGAAAAGGCAACAGGAATGACAATTAAGAAAATAGAGTCTGACATACCTACAGCATTACCCTTCAAATTGTATTTGAGCTACAATGGAAGACTGCCAAGTGCTGACAAAGGTGACATTTTCTCTGCATCAAAAAAACGCTTAAGGACAATCTACCTACTACCTTTCATACTGCTCCCTGGATTATAAACCACATTTTTCAAACAAGTTGATAACACTAACAAGACAAACTGTGCAGGTGCATTCCAGTCTCATCTTTCCTGGAAACTGGAGAATTTGAATACTTCCTCTCAACACACTCTTCAGACCATGGAAACATTTTGCAGTTTATATAGATACACCCTTATGAGCAGGCNAGATACACCCTTATGAGCAGGCAGCTAAGACTACTGACTGCAGATTTCGTTTTGCAACAAGTTTTTGTGTGAGCAATTCAGTCACCATTCGTTCCTTATCTTATTTAACAAGGGGGGCCCTCATCTGGGGCTGATACTGCCAAATATGTGTGTGCATGGAGATAAAGAAAGTGAAAGAAAGAGGGTGCAAAGGATGTTAAGCAAAAGGAGTCTATAAATACATTCATAGCAAAAGTGATCCTGCTTTGAGCAGCAGGCTACTGATGCTCCTTCTAGCCTGAATTAATCTATAATTATACTGTCACTGCTTCCTATTCCCTGAACAGTTAAAACCTGTTAAAACAGTTAAAATTTATCAGCAGAGAAACAGAACTTCTCCTAGAGTTTGTGTAGAGGAATTCATCTGTGCCAGAAGCTCTAAACAGGCACTTCCAGCAATTTATTCAAGAGCCTTTATTCAAAGTTTTTTACCATTCCAAGAGAAAGTGGTGCCAGACAGCCTCGTCTAATCTCATTTTCATAGACTCAGAGACTATACAACTCCAGAACGAAGGGGAGAGAACTGTCAGGATATGACAACTGAAGTCAACCACAACCCAATGCCCAGGAAATGCAATCTTTATTCATCTGACACCCGTTCATGTCAAGAAATCCAACCATGAGCTAAGCACATAAAATAGACTCTGCACTGAAGAAGTTACAGAAAAGAATGTAATTGGCTGCTTCCATTCAGTTTACAATTGGTAATTAACTTGCAGGAACAAAATCTTCAGGAGGTCTTATAGCTGGGATCAAAAAACCACTTCCAACAGGGACTTGCAGGCTGCCCAGATGCATCAACAGCAGTAAAGGCAGACAACGGGAGTAGCTGCCTGCCAGCTATGTATGATCACACAGACACAGGTATGTGGATGATCAGAAAACATCCAGACATATATTGCAGATTATTTTTACGAAGCTTGCTCGCATTGGTTTCCTGGGGTACAGGGTGCTATGTTCCATTAATTGCCTCACACACTTAAACCCTTTGTTTTCACTCCCGAGCTACAGTGCCTGTGCACTCCGGACACCTCCTGGTTGTGCAGAGTCCATGGTGTTGCACTGAGAACTTGAGCAGTGCCCCTGTGGGGTCTGGGGAGGGAAAGAGTACACAGGGCTATGTTAGTTACAGCACTGCCCATTGCTGGGTCTGCTGTCAGCCTCTCATGATCTATTTGGAGGGGAAAGGGAAAGGAAAAAGTAGAAAGGAAAAAAAGAGGTATTTGCCTCCCACAGACATCTGCTGCTGGGCACCATAGGTCTAATTTGCTATCAGAATTTTCAATTGCACATTCAAAGCACAAATTGATCTTGTTTTACCACAAAAATAAGAATTCCACAATCAAACAATTTCCAAAAATCATCGTTACTAAAATCAGGATTCCTCTAGAAATAACTGCTGCAAATCAAACAAGCACCTGACAAGTGGACTGCTGTGGCAGCACACGTTTTTAAAGCTGCTGTTAGTTCCACACAAAATAGAAACTACAAACTCCATCTTGTAATTTTACGTACTTCATTTACTTGGATAATTTGTCAGCATGCTATCTTTCAACTTGGTGGAAGAGAGCTTTCATCTCAGAACAATAACAATGTAATAATTCTCCGTGTGATCATTTGCAGGTTTTCGAGGCACCAACATCAGTGGTGAGCTTACAGCTAAACACTTCCCTGGCACCACCAGGAAGGACAGGTATGGGTAGAGTCACTGCTATGGAACAGAGTCTGTTCTCTAACTTACATTTGCCACAGCTGAGTTAAATTATTTCCTCAACAGCTTCAGAAAACGGAAGAGGTTGTTCAGCAAACAAACTATCAGTATTCTGACAACTGGATGAACCATTTCAGCAGCACTGTAGAACAGGCATTGAATGTGTAGATTTCCTCTTTGAATTTAGCTCTAGAACAAGTAAGCATTACTAAGCAACAAGAAAGATGAAAAGTTAGGGCTTTGAGTTTAAACGGCTGTGCTACATCTATGGAGTTAATCACTTGCACTGATTGGCAAAAGGCTCCAGAGATTACAACAGTCTGTTTGTGTCCAGCCTCATCTCTCTAGTTCAGAGATTAGTAACTCGTAAATTCATTCATTTAAGAACTCACAAAGGGGAAGCCTGACTGAGCGTAACCACAGTCAAGTATATCCAACAGGAATGCTAATCATCAGCTGCTCTCTCACTCAACAACTCCAAAGAACTGGAAAAGCGCCGACAGTCCTTGTGGTCAGAGGCCACAGAATCACAGAGCGGCTGAGCTAGAATGGACCTCTGGAGGTCCTCTGGTCCAACCCCAAGCTCAAGCAGGGCCACCTGAAGCCACCTGTCCACATCCAGATGGCTTTAGAGGATCTTCACAGATGGAGTCTCTACCACATCCCTCGGCAAACTGTGCCAGTGCCCAGACACCCTCACAGGGAAAACGTGTCTCCCAATGTTCAGACAGACACACCTGTGTTTCATTGCCTCTGCTCCTGTCTCACTCGTATCCAGCACCTGCATGCCACACTAAAACTATGACAAACGCTGCTGGCTGGCAAGAGTTTTGTGCTCAGGATAAAGTGCAGGACGAAACTGAGACCACCACCTGCTTCTTACTTTAAAAGAGCTGAAGGCAAAGAATAGGCAGTCCAGTTGCTGTGTGCATGACCATCTCCCTAAAGAGCCTTGGAGGAACTTGGGACGTGTAGACAACACAAAGAGCCTGGCTCCCAGCCCCAATCATCAGACAGGCCCCCAAACCCATGCCAGGATTGGGTTTTATCAACCGACTGCACAAAAAGGCATGTAAGTATTAGATTCTGCATAAAGACAACTTTCAAGCTCTTCTTCCTTTGGAGGAACCTCTGATTTACAATTAGGCCTGTTAATCTGACCTCAATACCACGCAAAACAAAGTGCATTAATATATATACAAGAGCTATTCCAGCAAAAAGTGCATCAGCATATGAAAACAAAGACAAATTAGATAAAAATACACTCAGGCACAACTTCAGTAGTAGTCTTAAACCTCATAGCAGAAATGCAATGCAAAGTAGGCTTCCAGAAGAGATTGAAGTGTAAAACACACTCAGGGGAGCAGAACATTTCCTGTCAATGGAGCTGTTTTTCCTCAGACGGAGGAGAAAAGGTCTAAATCAAATATCTAAGAATAGGTCTTCTTGAATATTCTGCCTGGTCCTTCTTTAAGGAAATGATAATCTTCCATAACGTTCATCTAAAAGTCACTTAGGCAAGGGACTTTTGCTTGACTGCCTTCCTTCTGTAGTCTTAGCTTGTACTTCTAGCAAGTCCCACCTCACTTGGTTTAAACTGTGGGTCTGCTGTCCTTTAGTAATGCTGGCCCTGCAGGAACAAGGCTGCACAACAAGGACATGGCTTCTAGACACAAATACAGAAGCAACACGAAGCCAAGCAACATCAGAATACCCGCTGTTGTGTACATATGTAGATTATGACCCTTGATTTAGACAATGGGAAAAGAAAAGCCATAGACGAGTCCTACTGGCATTGCTAATCAAGGCATTAGGATAACAGAGTATGTTCTCTCAACATGGATGTTGTCTGGAGTGTATTTGTCAATTGAGCACCTTCTGCATCTCATCCTAGTAGACTCACAGAACGATTTGGATTGGAAGGGACCTTAAATACCATCTAGCTCCACCCATGCTGTTCTGGGTAGGGATACCTTCCACTAGACCAGGTTGCTCAAAGCTTCATCAAACCGGTACTTGGACACCTTGAGGGATGGTGCATTCACAACTTCCCTGGACAACCTGTGCCAGAGCCTCGCCACCTTCACAGTAAAGAACTTCTTCCAAATAGCTAAGTTGTATCTCCCCTCTTTCAACTTAAAGCCATTCCCTTCATTCTATCAATACACTCACTGACAAAAGGTCTCTCCAGTTTTCTTGTGGAGCGCCTTCAGGTACTAGAAGGTGCTATAAGCTCTCCTCAGAGCCTTCTCTTCTCCAGGCAGAACAGCTTGAACTGTCTTGTCCTCATAGGAGAGGTGCTCCAGCCCCACAGTCCTCTTTGTGGCTCTCCCCTGGACTTGTCCAGAAAGATGAAATGGAACTTTTCATAGGTACTTTGGCTTTATATGAATACATATATATTCTCATTACTAGCTGTATGCTGAATTTACAGCACTAACCTTCAAGCAGCCTTAAACTGCCACTGCACCAAGGTGGAGTTAATGCCTTGGTGTACCAATCACTTGCTTTACAACTGTTGTTCATTCAGCAGTTAAACTAAATGTCTGACTAGAAAGGGAAAAAAAAAAAAAAGAAAAAACACACGAATGACAACAAAAAGCACAGAGTTAGAAACAATTACTCTCTCAAATTTCCACAATGAACTTGCCCACACATGTACCCCAGCTGGAAAACAAGAACAGATCACTGCTTTCCAATCTACCTAATTTCTACAGAAGAACCACCAAACAATACAAATGGATTTAGAAAGCAACAGCTGAATACAAAAAATTTGAACTTTAACCTAAAGACAAAAATACTATGAGCATTATAGGTATAAGAATCTTTTTCTAAGCAGAGTACATCACTTTAAGTCCTGTATTTTCAGAGATTGTCTCTTCAGATTTAACCACATGTCCCAAGTATAGCCAAAGTTAGTGTTCAGTTTTGTTCCGTTTTAAAATAAACAAGATTTTGACAGGCTTATAGAAAAAATATTTTTCTCAATACATAAAGTTTTGAACTAGAAACAGTTTAGAATATAGGACATACTTCAAGCCATACACTTCTCTTAGCTTTCCTGACAAAACTTGACTTTGACTCAAAACTTCCTTAATTACCGAAGTCAAAGACTCTCAATCTATATGTAAGTAATTATCCTGTGTTCTGGTGTTAACTACTAGTTAAGGTAAAGCTTGATCTGTTCATGCTAAAAACAAATGCTTTGTCACAAGTCAGGCATACACTAAACTTCTGGTTTTCTTAGGAGCTCAAATGACAGATTAAGCTTTTCTATTTCAATATGTAAAAATAACCCACATACAAGTACATGAGATTAAAGCATGGTTCAGCTTCTAAATCTTAGATAATAAAATGCCAACAACAAAATAGATAAACATAAACTTAGCAGCTAGCCAGAGCAGAACATGACCAACAGAAATCTGTACCTTGGAGACACATTTCAAGTGTCCCACAGAAAAGGGTCTGCTAGGGCAGGAACAGTAAGCCTGAACCACAATTCTGAATGGTTAGAGCTGAATTTGGTGGTTGTACACAAGAGATAGCCAGGTTTGGACATGACACTAACTTTCACAGTAAGTACAGAACAGCACACCTAGCCCTGATTTATAGCAGAAAATAAGTCTTTTTTGTGAGCTTCAGTAGCTGTTTTCACACGACTGACAGCAAGTTTGTTGACAACACCAAGACTTGGCAGAGCTGATATGCTGGAGGGTGGAGCCATCATCCATGGGACCTTGGTAGACTTGAGAGGTGGGTCTGTATAAACCTCACAAAATTCAACAAGGCCAAATGCAAGGTGCTGCACCTAGGCTGCAAGCAAGCCCAAGTTTTAATACTGGCTGTGGGATGAAGGGACTGAGAGAAGTCATGGAGAAGAACTGGAATGTGCTGGTGAATGAACAGCTGGACATGGTTCAGCAGTGTGAGCTGACAGCCTAGGAAGACACCCCAGGTTGCACCCAGAGCCCCCAGGGCAGCAGGAGAGGGAGGGGATTCTGCCCCTCTGCCCTGCTCTGGTGAGACCCACCTGGAGCACTGCATCCAGCTCTGGGGTCCCAGCACAAAAAGGACAAGGACGTGCTGGAGTGAGCCCAGAAAATGGCCACAAAGGTGATCAGAGGGCTGGAGAACCTCTCCTGTGAAGACAGGCTGAGAAGAAACCTTTCATATCCCTCCTGTCACAGAAGTTGCCTGACTTCTTAAAATGAGAAGCGTGGTCTCCTAACTGCATTTGCACTAGAAATACTAAATGCATCATCTGATCTCATATGGTTTGGCTACAGATAAAGACTCAAGACAGCATGGCCACCACACTCAGAAAAAAAAGCTAGTCAAATTTTAGTATTTATTGAAAAATTTCAGGCTTACTGAATAATACTGTTTGGTAAGCCATGGACTTAATGTGGCATGTTGACCTTGACTGGATGCCAGGTGCCCACAAAAGCTGCTCTATCATATCCCTTCACAACCAAATAGGGGAGATAAAATATAAGGAAAGGCTCGTAAGTTGAGATAAAGACAGGGAGAGATCACTCACCAGTTACCATCACAGACTAAACAGACTCAGCTTGGGGAAATGAACTAAATTTATTATGAACCAAAATCAGGGCAAGACAATGCAAAGTAAAGCAAACCTTAAAAACACCTTCCCTTCATCCCTCCATTTATCCCAGCTCCCCTCAAGGGAACAGGGACATGGGGATTACAGTCAGTTCATCTCAGGTTGTTTATGACATTGCTCAAGTAGAGGAGCCCTCTCCCCTGCTCCAGCCCAGGGGCTCTCCCACGGGAGATAATTTTTCAAAAACTTCTCCAACATGAGTCTCTTCCATGGGCTGCAGTTCTCCACAAACTGCTTCAGTTTGGGTCCCCTCCGCAGGGTGCAGTCCCCCAGAAGGGCTGCTCCACTCTGGGCCCCTTGTGGGGTCACAGGTCCTGCCAGCAAACCTGCTCCAGTGTGGGCTCCTCTCTCCACAGGGCCCAGGTCCTGCCAGGAGCGTGCTCCAGCCCAGGCTTCCCATGGGGTCACGGCCTCTTTTGGGCATCCCCCTGCTCTGGGCTCTGGTGTGGGGTCCTCCAGGGGCTGCAGGTGGATCTCTGCTCCCCCATGAGCCTCCAGGGGCTGCAGGGGCACAGCTGCCTCACCATGGGCTGCACCTCGGGCTGCAGGGGAATCTCTGCTCCAGCCCCTGGAGCAGCTCCTGCCCCTCCTCCTGCACTGACCTTGAGTCTGCAAGAGCTGCTGTGCTGCTCTCACACATTCTCACCTTCCTCTCCTCTGAGAGCAACTACATTTGCACAGTAACTTTTTTTCCCCTCTTAAATACATAGCACAGAGATGACACTCCCACCTCTGACTGGTTTGATCTCTGCCAGTGAGGGTCCATCTTGGATCCATCTGACATCCGCTGTCAGACATGGGGGGAGCTTCTAACCAAAGCCACACCTGTAGTCTTCCCCACTACCAAAACCTGGCCACACAACCTGAAACTTTTGCTAACAACAAGGCAGGTTTCAGTAGAATTATGTTTGTGGTACCAGTGGATTAACCTATTTTGAGACACTCAGCACCTTTAAGGACCTGCAGTCCAGCTCATTCAGATTTGCACAAGTGCTCTGAAACCCTCTGAAAAACAAGTTTCAGTGAGCAGCTGCAGATCCTGGGTGACTTTTAATGCACGGGCTTCTGATCATTTAATAGCTAAAAAATCCAATCCAAAAAGGCAATGCATTGTTTAGAAAATGGCTTATTTAATAATGAGTATTTGCTTTAACAAAAGTAGCAGAGAAACCAAGCAGGCTCCTGAAACAAGCTCCTGCTGAGGATGAGAAGTATCAAGGCTCAGGTTTAAGTTTTTTATAAAGCCTGGAACATGAATCAAGTTTTGCATTACAAACTACTGTTGAGTTGCAAGTCATGGCATTAAATCCAGTTCCTCCTCCCGTTACAGTCTGGATTACTACATATTATACAGGTCTCTAGCCACTTCATTTTTAAAAAATGTGCTAGATTAACCAATGCAGTAAGTCAGTACTTACCACACAAGAAAGGCAAGAAGGCTGGAGTTACCTGGCCAGCACTACCAACTCATTTACTAACTTGCCGTCAATTGCTCAGAATTTTTCCCAATACTGTTCCTGGCCACCTGCTATGTTTCTACCAGTTTGTTGCATCACCCCTCATACTGCAGAAGTCCATTGGGCTGTTTTAGCTAGGAATTTTTTTTCCGCACTTTTTTCTTCAGCAATTTAGAGCCCTCACTTCATTACATAGTCACGGCAGGCCTTCAAATGCTGCTGTAGACTAAGGTATCTTCTGCAGACTAATGACTGTGATGTATAGATATTGTAGCATTTTGTATACCATTACTTCTGTAGTAGCTGACTTCTCTGCCAACATTATGTTCCTGAAGTTTTACAGAAATGCTGCTTTAGGGCAAGAGTTTGATGCATACATGAACAAAAGTAAAAATGCCATAAACTGTTTTCTAATTCTTCATCCACCACATTAAAGCATTATTGTCCATATTTAACCACATCTGAAGAATACACACAGTGGTTTGCAATTCAAAGGCTAATGCAGAGCAAATTGTTAACTATAAACAGTGGTAACTGCTTTCTGCACTAACAGGTTTCTAGAAAACCTGTGCAATCCAGGCAATTCACTCATTCCCATTAATTCAGGAAAACACCAATATGAGGTCATAAATCACAACTAATGAATTACTTAAAATCAGTATTAAAGTGACTTTCAAGAAGCAGCCTTCCTCAGCTGTATACAGCATCAGATGCTTGGTGATATAGTCCCAGAAATTTAATTTAGGTGAATTACACTGAAATGCCCTACTTTTATATCTATTTGCTATATATGACCAAGTATACTTGAATGGTGTACTGGGAAAGCAAATGTTATAGAAAAAACCATTACTACATCCCATTTAATTGTTTGCATCATTTTCCAGACTCTTAGCACAACAATATAGGAGGAACGTTTTAATAAAGCAAATGCAAGTAAAATTACTTAACACTGATGCAAGTATATCAAATTTCAAAGGTAAAGATAAACAAATGCACACCATGTTTGTATAACTTGAAAAGTACTTACACTCATTTCAGTTTCCAGTGGATCAGCTGTAAAATTTTATTTCAGAGAAAAAAAAGTGTCTTTAGTTTTATATAATCCTGGTGGAATATAACCCATGTCTTCAATTCTGTATGCTTCAATTCACTAAACTGAGTTGGTATTTCTTCCTCTTTTCAGGATAAGGTAGAGAACAGTAGTCCTAACAGCTTTAAAATACTTTATGTGCTCCCTAAAAGAACATCTACTGAAAAAATTCACATTACAAGGTAGGAGAAGATGGGTAGTCTGAATTTAACAGAACAACGCAAAACTTCACAGTATCACTTCGTTCACTAAGTTTCTGTTCAAAGATACTACCTTCAAATATACCCTGTATATCTGGATCCACAAGAGGATACAAGGTTAAATGCCCTAATACTTACTGATTTTCAGAAAAGCAACTTTTTTTTAATTGTCTGCTAAATTATCAGATTTCATTTTAAAATTAGAATTCAGTTGAACTTTGAAGGTTGCATATTACTTTTTCGTTCTGCTACCTTTCTTGCATTTGCAAAAATCCCTGTGTTCTGAAAATATTTGAGTAGCATTTTCTAAGTTAGTGTTCAAGAGGATCACAGGCATCTGTGAAGTGCAGTCCTCTAAACCAGAAATCTAGGAACAAAAATACCTGGCTATTTTCCAAAAGCCAGTCTTCAGGTGGTGGTATAAGAGTTACAAGCCTGTAATACTAGTACCTAGGAAAAGTAATTAAAAAGTGATACTAAAAGGGTGCTTTTCACCATTTAATATAAAAGATAGCAAAGAATTTTTCTGTAACTAAAAACAAAAACCCATCACCAATCAAGGTCCAGGTAAAATAGTACATTTCCCACAAGAGGGAATTTTCTAAGTGGCACGAAAACTTTAATGCACAGGCTAGCAACAACTGGTACTGTACAGATTTAAATTAGGAGCTGGAGGGTGGGAGGGTAGTGTTCTGCTACACACAGCCCCCCACGCCCCATGCACAGTTCTGTGGGGTTGTTTTGGTGCACAGCACAGAAGTCCCAGCTGAAGCTCGCCTACCTGCTGGGCAACACTCTTTCCTTCCTTCCTGACCAGCCCGGCTCAGGATGTTGTTGCTGCCCCGTGCACCACCTGTGCGAGTTCACGTCAGCCTCTTTCAGGGGAGGCCATATCCTGACAAGACGTTACCTCCTCCCTAGCCAGACACCGGTTTTCTACAAAGCTGCATGAACTTCAGATCACTGAGATGACCACCCCGAGCAATTAGTTGCAGTGATCTAAAAGAGTCAAAACTTGTTCCAGACCTCCAACTGTGCTCTCCCTCCCAGCTCCAAAGAAAGACACAAAAGCCAGCCACAACAGAATATCAATTTTAGTCCACACTGAACAACTTCCTTCCAATTAAGACCAAGACAAATGTAACTTTTCATATGACAAGGCATTTTCAGAGGTAATTAGAACTGTGTATGAAATGTGTTTGGACAGGTAAATTGTTCATCTTCCCTAAATACCTTACAGCTGCGAGAAGTCAGCAGCTTATCACATCTGCCTTATCAAACAAAACAAAAAACAGAAGTCAGGAAATTAGCTTTATCTATTACTGGGGTATTACATTCTCTTAGTTTACATAAGGACAGCAGCAGTGCTTCCTCTGCATGGATTTACTGGGAATGAAATAAACTGAGCATGCAGCAGCCTTCAATATTAATTGACTGGATCATTCATTTTTGTAACTAGTCACATTTAGATGCTAGTCCCAGTGAACCAGGTCGGAAGAAATGCAAATTGCTGTCACTTCTGGTTAACAAACTGTTTCTAGGGTCTTGGGAGAAAGACTAGTATTTTCATCTAATTTAAAATTGACAACTGCAAGCTTTAGAAATCCAATAGTCCCTTTAAATTTCATAAAGGCAAAGAAAAATATTTCTTGTATAATACAATGCACAAAATTTACTGATGTAACACTTTTTTTTAAATTGCTGGGTCATTTTGGGGCATTTTTCTTTTGTGGTATTAAAAATCCATTTTTATAGGTCTCTAATCTCCCTTCTGAACTAAAGAATCTGAAACCCTCCCCTATAGAACAGCATACACAGCACTTAATTACACTTTCCAGACTAGGTCAGAATTAGAGTACTGATTATGACAGTTAGATGTGTTTATGTAAAGTTATGAAAACATTTTAACAATTTATTTGTAAGCATGTAAGGGTAACTGTCACAAGATAGGTAAAAACAACTGCCTGGAGCAGGCATGCACAACATGCACCTGGAGAGGCAATGGAAGCTTCCATCTTTCACAGATATACTAAACACTCCAAAGAGCATTTCCCCTTGCTCTCCATCTCTCCCCCATCTATTTTGCTCTCCTGCTGTCTGGACTGCTTCTTCACCTCTCCCATCTCTGTTTGCACAGAGAAAGAATTCTGCAATTGTGACCTTGCAGCTTTTACTTTGCAACATTTCATAGTGTTTGTATAATACAACTCACTTGGTGTCCAAAAGAAAGGCCACGGAAGAGTTTAAGCTACAGGTGTCCAGCGCCTTTATGGCTTATTAGAAATGTCAGCCTGTCACCTTCATTACCGATATTCTGCTTCCTGGAGGACACTGTGATTTATATTGTGTATATCATAGATATGATATATGCTAGGATCTGTATCATATTTTAGTATGTATTGGTGTATGACAATGATTCATCTTCAGCCTCCTTAAAAATGGAACAAATCCCATCTCATTAGGATGTGTGCCCAAAGGCACCACCATTTCTGCATTAAGGTACTTACTGCATATTCAGTCTTAATACATAAACACACTGATTGCAACAGCTACGTTCAGCACTGCTCTCTTGTCTTGGTGATCAGGCAGAACTGCTTAAGACCACAATTTTCACTAACTATGCTATATTGATATCTGAAGCTCCCAAGTATAAACAACAGTTATCTTCTAGAAACTTATAAACATCTCTTCTGCTCACAACTAGAAGGCAACAAGCCCAGGTATGGTTGCTCAAATCTAAGCCTCTAACATTGCCTTGAAATCGAATCTCTGTATTTCAGATAGCCAGCATCTGGACAACTGAAGGTCTGTGACAGAGGATGACAGCACCTGCTCCTCCTTTGGTGCAGGCTCCCTCAAACCACAGGCCCCCTCCAGGATCAGCCAAGCCTGAGCCCCTGCAATGTAACCCTCCCAACACCACGTCTGGGTCAGCCAGCAGCTCTGAGCACCCAGGGAGCCAAACCCCACCTATGCTCTTTCGATTTCACTCTTTGCCTGTATCCCAGCATGAGGCTTTCACAAGAACTCAACTCCCACCCTGCCTTCTGTGTGGCCCTTCAAGACAACTGAGCTGCAAACCCAAAGACTGTGTGTCTGGGCTCATTTCTGAGATCAGCTGCCTTGGAGCTGCTTCCAAAGTCTCCCCAGGAGAAATGGAGACACAGGGAGTATGGAGTGCAACTAACACCAGGAGGCAAAATGCATCGTGTTCACAAGCTGCCCACAATGGCACTGTGGGGGAAGGACATTTTGCAGCAATCACTCTGCTACAAAATCATCTCTGTCCCCAACAGAGAGAATAAGGGTCTTCTGAATCTTCACATAACATATTTAGTGAGGCTGCCATTAATTAAGTCTGAGGAAAAAAGACCTCAGACCAGAGTCACAACAGAATGCAAACACAGAAATTTTTACAGGTTAGCTAAATAATTTAAGAAATAGGCAGCAAGGTAATTCCTTCACTCTCTTATTTTCTATTCCAAAAGTAAAATTCTGGAAGACCTTTTCAATGTGTTCTTGCACAAATCTTTGTTTTCCCACCTATACAGCGAGAGCTTAACTCAATATTGCTACACACATTGTTAGGCAAGTTGGGCTTTGTCTACCTGGCGACACCAAGTTTTATTGCTGCAATTCTTCACAAGGCAGTATTTTAAGGGGAAAGGTGGATTTAAAAAAACCACCAGACCTAGAACAGAAATTCTAGAATTGTCACATACAAAGAATTATTGTGTACCTTTAAGTTTCTCCAAAAGGACAAACTCTAAGGTGTTTCTGCAACTATTACAATCACCTACTGAGTTCACAGTTACTTTTTAAAAAATGCATATTAAGAGTGATACAGATTACCAATCCTGCAAAATATGCATTCTTGTGAGGAAAGAAACCACAGCTACCACTTCTTTCAGTCATGAGCATCTTTAGAGATGTGCAATGCACCTCACTGATTAAGTGTCCCAGTCCTGCCTGTACACAAGCAGTTAGGGAAAAGTAACCAAACATCATTCTGCTTTTCTTGGGTTTAGCTGCACACTGAGAATGACCTCTATACTCAACAAGCAGAAATGATTCTTCAAGAGAAGCTAAATGAAGAGAAAAAGTCTTACAGATGAGCTGTGAGGGACCTTTTTTTTTTTCCCTAACCACTGTATGAAAGTATGGGGACATCTCAGCAACCTAGATGAGAATCAACACAGGCTGACATTTCCACATTAAACTTACTGAACGGTGACCAGAGAGCTATACAATACATGCAAAAAATGTCTGGACAGGAATTCCATAGGAGGAAGATGACCAACTGAAGCACACAGACATTGCTGTAGATACTGTACATTTTATGCCAATTCTTTACAAAGCAAGACTATGCAGCCATTTGTCCTTGCTACGTAAGTTAAGCACATGTACAAGTTTAATCCAAACACTGCAAACTAAAAGAGGTCTAAAGTATTTCCAGCTGTAAGAGACCAAAGATTTGACAGACATAAACTAATGTGTGGACAAATTAATGTAGTGGACTTCCTTGAAATAAAGGTATACCATGAGCTCATGACGTGGACTGCACAGACTGCTGGCAGCCAAATTAACTCCTGCAGATACCATCCTTCAGCCCACCGGTGACAAATGAACACGGGAAGGAGACAGCCACAGGGTAAAGGGACAACTGGGTGAGGTCACTAAGCATAATGGAGATGAAAACACTGGGTGCACATATCAACTCTCAGAGATACTTGCTTTCCTTAGTATACCTTCATTAATAGACCTTTACATTAAAGGTTTCTTAGAGACTAAAGAAAAAGGCTTTTCTAAAAACTGTAACAAGGAGGGCAGATCTGACAGCGATCTGGCTGTCTGGATGGAGGAAAATACGTAAGGATGAAGTGAGTATGTGAAGAAAGAAAACGGAGAAAATGCGAATCAGTCCACTCTAAGACTTAGAGAGGATTTTTCGCAACACTGAGCCTTCCTCAGCATGCACTTCTCTCTCATCTTTACACTATACGCTACAAGGAAAAGCCTGCAGTTTGCTGAGGGCTGCTGGAATCCCTTCGAGGATAAAACCCAAACACGCTTACTACACAAATCTCTCGGCAGCCTGCAAGTGATGAAAGAAGGGCGGTCCAGAGGCTCGGCTCGTGCCCCTCTCCCAGGCGGTGCCGCTCGGCGGCTCCATCGGGATCGGGGGCCCGGGGAGGGAGGCGGCGGGAGGGCAGAGCCGCCGGCAGCCGGGGCAGAGCGCGGGGACAGCGGCCGCGACCCCGCTCACCTCCCCGGCCGCCGGCTCTGCCCCACCAGGGCCCGGGGAAGCTCCGGGGACACTCGGACACAGCGGCCCGGCGGCCCCGACAGAGCCGGGCATCACCCCGGGAACCTGTCGGAGCCGGGCATCACCCCGGCCATCCCTCTCCGGAGCCGGGCATCACCCTGGGTACCCCCCCCCTCCGCTGCAGCCCCGGCGGCAACGCCCTCGGTGGCCGGGACCGCCGACCCC
>VYZT01060785.1:7260-32228 GCA_013400735.1 Pomatostomus ruficeps | reverse complement strand
AAAAACCCCATCAGTTTTTAGAAACACGTGGACACCACCCCAGCCATGACTGCACCGGTCTTCTTCTCTCCTGTCTCTTTAAAGTACTTTCAATGCACAACTAACACCTGGGTGATGTTTGATTTCTTTTTTGCTCCACACCCAGGAATGGCCACCCTGCCATTTAAAAGATAAATATTTCCTACAAATCCTTTTATCCCCCGTGCAAAGCAGCCCTGCCATCTCCTCTGGCTGTCTCCATCAGCACTAAGTGCCTCATCTATATTAATAACAGCTTTGCTGCCTTGCAGGGCCAAAAGTATTAATAACTCCGCTAATGTCAACTTCAGCTTCCTCTGAGAACTGCTCTTTGCTTTGGGTGTGGAGAAGGAACTGCACTGGAGCTCGAGTTTTTCAATCCCAGGATGACGGTGGGTTTGTTTTCTGGCACACTTTGCGCCTTGGATATTTAAACAATAATAACTGCAGGCTGGAAGGAGTAAAGGGGGAGCGCAGCAGAAGTAGAAATATCACACTGTGGTGCTTCGGGGTGAAAAGACTTAAGAAAGCAGAGAGGAAGAGACAGGAATTTGGCACAACACAGTCAACAAATCTGTCAAAATCAATCACTGACACACGCAGCGATTTTCTTTTAGGATCCCTATACCCACATAGCATCCAATTTAGATTATCTCCCCGTTGTGCCAGGTCACATCCCAACATCCAGCACTGCCAGTTCCAGGACACACACATACATCAGAACTCCCCGCTGTTACAAACCCTGACATTTAGCAGGGCAACATCAGCAAGCCAAATGAGTTCTAAAGGAGGCCACACTTCCAAGGAAAAAGCCATTTTCCCATCCGTGCCCACAAACAGCAGAGGGATGAGTGATGCATTCAGAAATAGCTTCCAGTTTATCTAGCAGGGCTAAGTGCTTGATGCATATCTGGACAAAAATGCTTCCTTAAAATCCTTATAATCCTTACGGGTTTTGAGGAGGGTGTTTGTGCAGGAGATAAGTGGTACTAATTTTACACGAAGAGGAAATTAAAATCTCTATAATCCACTCTTATCTTAGGCCCTGACTAAAAGAAATGCATATTAAGAATATTGAAAGACAAGAAAAACAGCATTTCTTGCACAAAACTTCTACAAAAACCACTTAATGCCATACAAAAAAAGTTTACTTTTGCTGGCTTTATATAGACCAAAAGTGGTAATAAAAAAAAAAAAAGCAGGCAAAAAGGTCAGAAAGAATTAACCCTCCCACACCAAATGGCAAGGGGAGAGAAAGAGAAATGTGAAATGAGAGCTATACTTAGCGACATAAAAATTAGATGAGAACTCTAAGGCAGGGTCAACGCAAACCACAAAGATAAGGAACAACGCAGTGCACAAATACATAAAATACATTTTACAAGGCTAAAGGATGTCACAACGTGTCATTTCAGGAGTTTTTTTACCCAAAAACCATCACAGACCATTTTACATTTAAGATCGGTAACTTCTAGACATTATATAAGAAGAACGTTAAGCTAATTATAGATTAAAATTATAACTCATTGAGAATCTATACTCGGCGACAGAAGCTGTTGCAAACAATTATGGTGATTTTCAGCTGCTCCAACCACCAGCTGTACTTTCAAATCTTGTACTTCTTTCTCTACTTTGCAAGCCAAAGCCACTTCCCCGTCAGGTTTCCTGAGAGGGAAAGGATATCAGGGAAGTCTGCACGCACGGGAACAGGACAGAGGCTCTGATATGTATTGGGGTCTTTTTCCCCCTCACCTCCAAGAGCTTTTTCTGCTTTGCTGCCCTGGCTGCTTCACGTTGTGCAGCATATAAAGCCTCCTCTTCTAGTCTTAACTTCTCCTCTTGTAAGGCTAACTGTGTATGAACAAAACAATAATGGTTAACAAAAGCAGAACCTATCTATCTTCCTAGCAATAAAGCCACAAGTGCAAGAAAGCAAAAGAAAAGCAGCTAGAAAAAATCAAAATAAAACAAAACCGGCTACGGCTAAAGCATTAACTGAATTTAACAGCTTCCCTCCCCACCCAACCAAACAGCCCATGAAATTTAGATAACTACTGAATGAACATTTATTATTAGCGAATTGCTGTAATGCTTTTTCTATTTTATTACGAACTGCACAGTGAAAGATTTAAAGATTTTTCCATCCCGTAATTCATCGGCACTCGATTAAAGTTCATTCAAGTTCTACATCATATTCCATCAACTGCTGCAACACTAAAACTGAACAACAAATTATGTGGGTTTTTTTTTTCTTAAGAGAAGTTGTGGAAAAAAACTGACCACAAGAAAAGTTGAATCGAGAATATTCCCCATTTGGTCTTGCATTTAAAAAAAAGGGTCAAATTTAAGAGATCCTGGTCAGACACTCAGCCTATTCATTCAATTTTTCAGCTAAAAAGTTATTAAAAAGAAGGAATCTTGTAGACTAAAAAATACTAACAGACTACCAGAATCCAATCTTTTCGTTTCTATGAGTGGAATCTCCTGGTGTCCATGGCTGATCCTAACATTTCTGGAAGAAAAGCTATTTATAAGCTATTTATACTGTCACTGCAACCGCTTACCTCCGACTGAAGCTTCAGATCAACAACCCTCTGCTTTTCAGCAATGGAGTCGTAGTGTCTGTCCTTCAGGTCTGCAATTTCTTCCTCAGTCAGAGGTCTGGAAGCACAGGAAAAACACAAAAAGGCTTCATCTATTATTCATGTGTGACAACCCTCGCTTGCACTTTAACATATCCATCTGGTCTAAATCTCAGGGTTTTTTTCCTGAGTTGTTTTTGTCCCTTGTTTTTTCCCTTACTTCATTTTGTTTAATGTTCACGGTGGGAGAGCAGAGGGAAGGAGAGGTCCTCAGTCTCCAAGTCTTACCTGTGACTGCTTCCCGGGCTTTCCCCCTGTTAAAATAAATAAAAAAGAAAAGTCTGATTTTTTCTAAAGACAGAGCGCTTCCAAAACTTTCCTTAGCAAAGCAAGCCAGGTCCATTTCTGTCCTCAGACTGAGGGCACTTGCTGAGTCTTATGGAAGGGTTACACCAAAAGCAAATTCTCCTTTAAAGTTTTCCCAAACACACTTTTCCCCCGCGCCTTTTCTTTTCTTTTTGCCTTCCCAAAGTCCATAGTGCCCCCATACTCCCCAAAACCCACCTCTTCTCTTAGATCTTTATCTAAAGTCTTAAATTCCGATTCCTAGTGCAAGGAAAACTGAAAGTAAAAACCCCCCCGTGATTTAAATCTACAACTCAGCTTAAAGCAGGAGGAAGATTCAGATCTTGGAATCATTTTTAAGGATTGCACGAGCAGGTCTCACGTGATGCTCCAGGTACTCACCTCATCACTTTCCACCAAGTTCTCAAACTGCAGAGAAAAAAGAAAGGAATAATTTTTACAATTCAATACAACAAGCCACTAAAGAAATACAACAAATACAATTATATATTTTATGTGTCTTGTAAAAACACTGTTCCAATTCTAACAGTGGGACTGTAACAATAATTTATGAAAGCTCCTACTTTGAGAGGAATTTTAGAGTTGGACCTATCTTCTTACCAGTGTTTCTTGTCTTAAACATTATGCTCTCCTAAAAGGAGAAGAATCCAAATTAAAAAAAAAAAGCGTTCTAAGCTGCACAAACTCATCCAGCAGAACTTCAGCTGTCACATAAAAAAACCCCAAAAACAAATAGAAATTCTCTGTACTGTTTCCAGTACAGTAACCTTAAATCTAGTCAGTGACACAGAGGTCAGTCCCTACGGCAAGACTCCTTATTGACCCAATAATTTGGGAGAAAAATAGCTCCTTTTCCCTGTCGTATTTCTGTGGCAGGAACACCCTCTCACAACTGGAAGTTCTGCACCAAAACAGATTTCCCCCACTGTACTCATCTGACCCCTTTCTCGACAGCCAAAGCATTAATTACAATAATTAATGTTATCCTCAGTAATGGGGGCAATCTGGCTGGTCTAGGACTTCCAGAGCACGGGAACGCTCAGGGAAAGTGAACCAGGTTATTCCAGGTTATTCCTGCTCAACCTTACACTACCCTTGGCAAAAAGGAGTTCTGTCTGGAGGCTGAGAAAAGACCTCTGGAGTGAACAGAGGAGACTACAAATGCAAAAATTTATAAGGTATCCCCACCAGATTCTTTTTCTGCAATCGAGAACTAAATACTCTGCACTTATACGGGCAGCAAAATTCCAACACAGCGGAGAGGAGATGCAAAAAGCAGCCTGTGGAATGCTCTGGCCCACCACAGACACTTCTCTTCTTTCCAAATGATACATTAATGTTCTGAGGTGCAGTAAGAACCACTCTCTTTCCACTCAGTGCACCATCAATTTGGGCTGGAATATCCCAGAATATTTCGGTGTTCATAAACTCCAAGAAGTGTCAAAGGCATTGCTAGGATTCAGCTTTTCCCACTTTTCCTTCAATCGCTGAAAATGTAAGCACTCACCTCTATAGTGAAGTGTTCCCCTGTTGAACATGTTCTAAAGTACTTGGATCTGGAAAAAGAAGTTTGCAGTTAGACTACAGAAGAGTCCTGAACACACAGCAGAAAGTACATGAGCCCAATAATTTAAAATAGATTTAAAATAGGTTAAATATAAAATAACGACAAAATGTTCATGTATTAAACACAGTGACTTATCAACCCGAGCTCTGCATTGCTACTACAGCAGAGAGAGGATTTTTTCTGTAAACATCTTCTGCAGAACTGGGGAAAGAACTGAAACCCTTGTGAGATGAAATCATTTGTCAGGATGCTGGACTTGACATTTACAGACTGTTAGCATGTTCTGCAATCCCTCTAATACATTTCTCCTGGAAAAAACATTGTTGCAGGCAATTTCTGAAAATGCTGTTGCTCATCGTGGCACTTAACTCTTTCCTGGCATCTTGCACATCATGAGTGTTAAACAACACATTTTATTTTAACAGCTTGGCACAGCCAGGAGGCTGAACCTCAGGGAAAAACATCCAATAAGAGGTCAAGGCAATACTTTTAAACTAAAAAAAAACCAAAACAAAAAAAAACCCCTCAAAAAAAACCTAAAAAAAATAATATCATGCTCTAATTTTATACAGGGAATCAGTTTCTTCCTTGATTCTTTAATCAGAATTCTTCGTGTTGAATTCTTTTACAGAGGACAGTTAGCCCTGTCCTCTACACAACCCAGCACAGTGTATTAAGTTACCTGAGCAGATTTTTACCTAGCCAGGGAGGTTTGGCCACTGTCCAGAAGAACATTCTAATGTAAACACTCTCCAGCACAACATCCATCTCATCGAACTGTTTCAAAAACCAGGGTTTCCAGTTGCAAGTGCTGACTGGTACAAGGAATAAACCCAGGGCCTCAGGGATTTCTACGCTTGCACAAAACATCGTTCAGCACTTGCAACCAACACCTACTTTGACAATAATAAAAGCAACACGCCAGCCGAAGCCTGAATTATTTTAACCGTGTCGTATTTCATCTCCATCTCATTTTTCCTTGGAAGCCACTTTAGGGACCGTCTCCCCTGGCAACTTGTTGCACTACCCACTGGTTCCTGGTTGCACAACCTTTCCTGCCACTGAAGAACCGTTTCCAGAGGATTCACTGGTGTGAAACCACAGAGGAAAGGCCGCCTGAATTCCTGCACTCCGTGGCGAGGATAATCGGGACATGTGGCACGAACACTCAGAGCAATTTCACTGCTACCCTTCTCTGCAATTTGGTGTGTAGGAGCCAACACCATTAAGAATCTAATTTAAAAACACTATAACAGGAAATTGTTCCAGGACTGTCTTCGCTGTTAACGGACGAGTAATTCCAGTTTGCAGCACCAGGCTTTAGGTAAATAATTTCCAACTTCCCAGGCACTCGAGCTGCAGTCAGTTTAGTTGCAGGAATTGAGGAGTGAACCAAGTGCAGTGCAGGCTCCCCAAGTGTAACCACAAACAGCCCAACAGCAATGACACCTCTAGAAAGAGCTATGAAAATATTTACACTTTGTATTATTCTCCTTTAAGCTCTACTGTGCCATTATTTGCTAAAATAGGCTTGAGAATCCTTTTGGTTGGATAGCTCCTAGAGAAAACAATTCAGCTGACAGGTCACAGGACCTACAGAGACAGTCAGATTAATCTTCCAAGATCTGAAGCTGTTAAAGAGAGTAACTTTTCATACATACATATACATAGGTATTCCATCCATATATATATATAAAGCACAATTCCAAGCAAAGGCAACTTATAATCTTGCAGGATATTACGACACTTATTAAAAACTCTATACTTAGTTGTTTAATTAGGAGTTTGGTTCTTACAGGCATATCTTGGAGCATCTAAAAATAATGAAGCTGGGGTGGGGGGAGGATCTGAGTGATTAAAATAATCATTAGGTTGATAAGCTACATTATTACATGATGCTGTTCCAGAAATAGCCAAAATGTGGAAAATTTGGTATCAATCTAACTCGCAAACTTACAAGATTTCTAAGACACATTTTACAGTTTTGGTTTTAAGCCAATCCCCTGCTCAGTGGGAGGAGAATAACCTCGATGACTGCTCTGTAAACTACCCCCACCACCACACCCAGAAAACAAATCTGATCTGACACACAGGCCAGCAGCTCTCTGTACATTTTCTATTCCTAAGGCTTTGGAGGTGTTCTCATACCCTCTGGTGGAGCACTAAAAATACGAGCAGGTATCCCCTGCATGCACTGGCCTGGTTTTTTGCTCATGTCTCTGAGAAGCAGCTTGTGTGGAAGGCTTTTCAGAAGGTGAGACCTGCCTACCAGAGCTGATGTGAAGTAAGAGGCCAGCAGCTTGCATCATGCTCAGAACGATTTCTATCCCAACACATCAAAAATAAGTGATATGTAGGCATCTAATACCGGAAAAACCCCAAGCATTTCCCGTTTGCACAATGCTCTTCCATGAACTGGTTGTTGCAGAATGAAACAAGTTGCTACACGTTTCCAAGAGATAAGTACAGGTCTGAACCATCCTGCAATAGATGTGAGTTCATCTGAACCATTCTGTTCCTGATTTATCCCAACAGCGTCTCAGCCTCTGACTCACAGAGAAGACATTGCAGAAAACCGGGTGTTTTTCCATATTTCGCACAGGCACGGCCGCCTGCACAGGGTTTTGGCAGCTGACCTGAAAAACCTCTCTGAGCATCTCCCGCCGGAAAAACACCAGCGCCGGCCGGGATAAGGAGCCGGTGACCCTGGAAGTGCATTATCCCCGCCCGCCCAAACCGCGCGGAGCCCGGCGGAATCCCGGGGCTCCCGACGGGAACGGCCCAGGGGCACCGCGAGCACCCGGACCCCGCGTCCCCTGCCCACCCTGCCACCCCCTCTGCCCCACGGGGAAGGCGGAGCCGGCGGTCCCGGCACCTCCCCGCCCCGGGGAGGGGAAAGGGAAAGGGGCAGCCGCGGCTCCTGCTCACCCTCCGCCGCGCTGGATCCGGCCGGGATCCCTCCGGAAGAACAGCCCGCAGCACCACTGCGCCCAGCAGTTCCCCATCGCATCCTGCTGGGAACAGCTCCTGCTCCCTCCCGGCGGGCTCAGGCCGTCGGGAGGGGCGGCCGCGGACCCCCGGGAACAAAGGGCCGGCACAGCCTCATGGCTGCGCAGGGGCGGGCGGTGCTCGCCCCGCTCGCCGGCACCGCCCCTGGCACCGGCATCATCGGCGACATCAGCCCGCCCCTCGCCGGGACCGTCCCAGCCCGGTGAGATCCCGCCCCAAAGCCGCCTGTCTCCGTGGGCCTGCGGGGTGCCATCATCCCGCCTTTAAAAGGAGGAAAATATTCCGGGGTTGCCGTGGCCAGGATGGAAAAGCGCCGCCAGTAATCTCTTTCATCCCATTCAAGTAATCCCATTTCATCCCTGTTATTACGAGGGGGAAAATAAGGGTGTCTCCCCAGTTGTCAAGCCTGGACTGGGTCCGTGCCATCGAGCTCCCAACAGGCTGCCAGACATACCTGGAGCACAGGCACTGCGTGGTTTAGCAAGGATTAGCCAGGTTCCTCACTCATTCTTTGGTCTCTCTGGCTTTCTAAATCACAGCACCACGCTGACACGTGGAAAGACAGGAACACGGAATCACAGAATGGTTTGGGTTCAAGGGGACCTTGAAGCCCATCCAGTTCCATCCCAGGTTGCTCCAAGCCCCATCCAGCCTGGCCTTGGACACTTCCAGGGATGAAGCAGCCACAGTTTCTCAGGGCAACCTGTGCCAGGGGCTCTCCATCACCACAGGGAGGACTTCTTTCCTAATATCCAATTTAATATGCAATCTACTGTCTTTCAGTTTGAATGCACTCCCCCTTGTCCATGGCAAGTTAATGGTGTAATTCCAAATACGTGGTTTGTTCCTTTCTTTTAACAGATCCAACAGTATGTCAGCAGTGGAAGAGTTAATTGGATTCCAAGCCAGCTCTCCATTAGCAGCACAGGACAGATGCCAGGACCCAGAGGAGCTACTTGCTACAATAGTGATGAGCAGTAGAAGGCAGGAGGAATGTAATGAATCACTGCCAACCACACTCCAGTGTTTTTCTTTCCCTGGAAATGTGAGGTCAGCCTGGGAAGGTGCATTACAGTGATTGCATGTAGGGAGAGAGAATGAGGGTGAGGGAGACATAAAAGCAACCAGGAATTAATTACAGAAAGTGATGCATATCGGCGTGGCTCAGGAGGAATACAGTGAAGGTTCCAGAAAATATTATTGGGATATATGGTGCCTCATTACACTGTTTTCCAGGAAATCGACATTTTGGCATATACTGCTCCTTTCCCAAAGAAGAATGTTGCAATATTCCAGCCTGACAGGTGTTCATAAATTTCTCCAGAGAAATTGAACCCCTTTTTTTTTCCACAGTACCCTCAGCTGTGAAACGGAGGCCACCAAACTGAGAAGAGAATATTGGGAATATCTGCACGGAATGTCTTTGTTTCTGCAGTTTGTTTCTGGTGGCCTTTTCCTGACTTGCCACTCCTGGCCAGAACATGAGAAGTCAGTGTTGGCAGATCATCATGGATTGCTACACCCATCACTGGATGGGAAGAACAAGGGGATCCTGGAAAAAGAATACATTGGCTGCAGTCTCCATCAGCAAACCCACACGGATGCTTCAGCTTTCCTTCCCTGAAAGGGAGCAGGTTCGTGCCTGGTGTTAAGTTGCAAATGACATGTGCACACACTGCCAGGTTTTTAAGATAAACTGCACACTAAGGGCACTGGCAGAGACATCTAAAACCAAATTATTCCTCCTTTTTCACGGCTTATCCTTGGCAACACCAGCAGCCTCCCAACAGCACTGGGGACAGTCATTACATGGATTCAGGCCGGGTTTTTAACATCACTCAGCCCACCGCACAAGAGACGAGGTTGCTTGGCCGTTTTCTCCTTTACGTGCCCTAACAGCTTTAAGAAAACAGCCTTTAGACCGTTTTATTTTAAAAATATTTTATAAGGTCTTTTTAGAAGCCGAGCAGGCTCGCAGAAGGCTTTCGCGACAGGCGGGGCGCGGCCGCGCTTTACGGCGTGGCCGTTGCCGCGGTAACGACGCGTTGGGCCGGTAACGGCCGCCGGCCGCGGTGCTTCCATCCCGGTGCTGTCCCTGCATCCCGGTCCTGTCCCTGCATCCCACCATCCCGGCAGGGCCCAGGCCCTCCCGCCGCCGCCATGGACAAGTACCAGGTGCTGGGGCTGGTGGGGGAAGGCTCCTACGGCGTGGTGACCAAGTGCAGGGACAGGGAAAACGGGAGGCTCGTGGCCGTCAAGAAGTTCCTGGAGAGCGACGACGACGCGGCGGTGAGGAAAATCGCCCTGAGGGAAATCAAACTGCTCAAGGTGAGGCTGCCCCTTTTTTTTAAGCAGTTTTGTGCTTAAATTTTAATGGTTTTTTGTGTTTAAATTGGCGGCTGCCCTTGCAGCTCCTTGCTGGGTTTGTGTCGCAGCACAGCGGCTCCTCAGCCTCAGGGCAGCATTCGCACACAAAATCCGAGCCGAAAGACACTTTGAGTTTCTATGTGCTGCTAATCCGTGCTAGGCTAATTTAACCTTTAGTGCCGTAGCCTTGCAGAGCTGCTTTTCCCTTTGTGCCGTGCTGGATTCACCTGGTGAATCCCGGACTGGAAAATCCTGTTGATGTGCCCGGCGCTCCGCTGGGAATGCTACCAGGTCTCTGTTGCCGCCTGGTGGCAGCTGTTCCCCTGTCCCAAATCCCTGTCCCAAATCCCTGGCCTTGGCTGCTGTGAATTTGCTGAAAATAAAAAAGAAACGCCGAGCTTTCAAAGCCTGCGGATGAGCGGTGACCTGGGTGTGTGACACTTAAGCGGGCTGGGGGGTGCTGGTGTCACCTGAGACGGAAAAACGCTTCTTAGGAAAGTTTTCCTTTAATTTCTTTTATTCGTGGCACCTTCCTGGCCGGCAAGAGGCTGGAGGAGGGCACATATCGGATTCCCTGAACTGTAGGTAGCCCCCAGACTGAAGCCAGCTGGCGTGGTGTCCTCTGCTGTTGGAGTGTGGGATTTGCCTGGTGTCAGTTTTGTAGTGACAGGAAAAGAGGGAGTTGATTAAAACTGAAAGACAGTAGGTTTTGAATGGGTTTTAGGAAAAAATTATTCCCTGAGAAGGTGGTGAAGCACTGGCACGGGTTGTCCAGAGAAGCTTCCCTTGCATATGTGGGAGTTTTAAACATTGGGACGCAGGTGATGTGTTTGGTGGAAAAAAGGACAATCTTATTACACTCGGCGTGCATCCCGGCTGTTCCTGTGGTGTGGGGTGTTCCAGAGGTGGGAATACTGGCAAACCTGTGTCCTGTCCTCTTGGCTGCCACAAGTGTCTTCCTAAATCTGCCAGCTTACAGTTTCTGTGCATGCTCTGAAGTGAAAAAAAAAGTGATATTTTCCATTACTGCAAGAGCTACAGAGTTAGAGTTAATAGAAATGTTTGTGCTGGGGCTTGAGACACAGCCAGCAGCTCCAAGCATTATCCGTTCAAACCCTTTTAAGGTGGATCTGTGCGAGCCTGGGTTGTCCCTGCTCCATTGGCCAGGCTCACCGAGTTACTGAGTTACCGAGCACCACCCAGGTGTGTGGGGAATTAACTTGTTTTCCTGGGGGAATGGAATCTTAGCAAGGGATTTCAGCTCAGGAAGAGTGGCTTCTCACAGGGGAAATAAACACCTGGAGATTTAGTCTCTTTGTAGTTCCTTCCCTTGTTCCCTGTGAATCTTTGCTTTTAATTTTGTTTTTCTCTCGCGTTTGGGCAGAAATTTAATTGTGGCTGAAAACAGCAAAACCTTTTCAGGTCTCGTGTGTTGGGAATAAATCATTCTGGGGAAAAGAGCTTTTTCTCTTATTGATTATCCTTTAAAAATTCTTCCCTTGTCAGACCTTCTAAGAAATCTGGGCAGGCACAGATGAAGGTTGGCTGGCACTGCCTCTGCACTGGCAGAGTTTCCCCTGCAACTCCCTGTGCTCCGCAGTCCTTTTGCATCTCCCTCAGTCACATCCCTGGGCTCTGGTGCTGCCTCCAGGCAGCCTCTGGTGATGTTTCCCTTGCCAAGCTCCAGCTAATAAATAACTGTGCTCTGTAGCGTGGCCTTTTGTGTTGGCACCTGATAAATGTGTAACAAGTTGGAGGCGGATTCTTGTCTGCTGGGAGCGTGATGTCAAAACAACTAGAAAATACAGCTGCTTTTTCTTCCTCTTTTTATTCAAGATGCATTTTTTTTGGTACTGTCCCAGCTGGGCTGAAGTTACAAAAAATTAACTGCAAAAAAATTTTCAAAAAATTTCCTTTCATAGTTTTCCCTAAATGTTTTCCCTCACTGAACATTCCCTGTTTTTATGACAGCAACTCAGGCATGAGAACCTGGTGAGCCTGCTGGATGTGTGTAAAAGGAAGAAGCGGTGGTACTTGGTGTTTGAATTCATGGATCACACGGTGCTTAAGGACCTCGAGGCCTTTCCCAATGGACTGGACTACGACACGGTTCGGAAATATTTATTTCAGATTATGAGAGGAATCGCCTTTTGTCACAGCCGTAATGTAAGTATGTGCGAGAAATCACCTCTGCAGCTAAAATTAATAGATACAGGAGCATATATTTTATATTTTTATATTTATATTTATTTAAACTTAGAGCTTTGTCTAAAAAGGAAGCGAGATACAGAGAGATACGTAAAATAAATGTGTCTGAAATTAGAGGTTCTGTGTTTGCCTGTAACTTTCCGCTTGAATATAAGAAAAATACAATTTTTGCTGAGCCAGTCAGTTTGCTATGTACAAACAGGGAGTTTGCCCTGACTTGCTTTTTCCTGTGCAGATAATCCACCGGGATATTAAGCCAGAAAACTTACTGGTTTCCCAGTCGGGAGTTGTGAAACTCTGTGACTTCGGGTTTGCCCGGCCCTTGGCAGCTTCCGAGGAACCTTACACGGAGTACGTGGCCACCCGCTGGTACAGAGCCCCAGAGCTGCTGGTGGGGGACAGCAAGTATGGCAAGTGAGTGTGGCCTGCCAGGCTGGGAAGGGCCGTGGGGAGCACAGAGGGGGTCTCCGTCTGCTGGCTTGGCCTTTGGATCCGGTGAAGCCGTGCTGAGCCGGACTCACGGTTGTTTTTCTCCCCAGGCCTGTGGACGTGTGGGCTGTTGGCACCCTGATAACAGAAATGCTCACAGGAAAGCCTCTTTTCCCTGGAGACTCAGACATTGACCAGCTCTTCCATATCACCAAGTGCCTGGGTAAGAAGAGCCCCTGGGGCTCCCAGTGCTTGCTCAGGAATGAGGGGCTCGGATGTGTTTTGATGGGTGGGAAGATAACAACCCAGACTGTAGCTCTTACTGCGGTGCTGAGCCAGCATTTCAGCCTCTCAGATGTCTCACTGTCCTGTATTTTTCCATGTGGTTGCTTTGTTTGCGTGGTTCCAGGTAACTTAATTCCAAGACAGCAGGAGTTATTCTATAAAAACCCCCTCTTTGCTGGCCTGAAGTTGCCTGAGGTGGAGGAGCTCGAATCCCTGGAGAAACGCTACCCCAATCTCCCTGCTGCCGCGCTGGATTTAGCCAAGGTAATTAACTGATTGTTTGATTGTTTCCTGTGAGTGTTTCTGTGCTTCCCTGTCCTTCACCTCGTGCAGCTGAGGCTGCTCCAGTGCCTTTCCCTCAGCTCCCCATGCAGTGAGCTTGGGTTGGGAGCTTGGTGAGGGCTGTGAGGATACCCCAGCTCCAGTCCACAGCAATGGGGGCACTCAGCTGGTCACCTGCAGGGCAAAAGGGGTCACTGCACATCCTCCAGGGATCTCCCCTCAGTCATTCCAAAACCTTTGTTTAATTGCTGGTGTGTTTTCCTCCTCCTGGTTTGACAGGAGTGCTTGCAGATCAACCCAGACAAGAGACCCTCCTGCGCCGAGCTCCTGCAGGGCGACTTCTTCAACAAGGACGGCTTTGCTGAAAGGTAAACTGCTCCCTTCCTGCTCGGGTTAGAAGGAAGCGAAGCAGTTGTGCTTGAAGGTTGCACACTGGGTTGCAGAGCTGGCAGCTGCTGAGTGTCTCGGGATTGTTTTGGCTTAACCTTCCTGGAAATAGGAGAACACTTGGAAGGGAACACGTCGCAGGGGCACGTTTACCTTGCTGTGACATTGATTCATCAGCGGCACACCATGTTGGGTCTTACACTCTATTCCCTCTCTGCATCTGCACCAAACTGGGGTGCAAACACCTTTATTGCTGCACTGTGAAAAATGTGTGCTGAGGATTTTATTTAGTTTAATCTACACATTCCATTTGCCTTCTCATTAGTTAAAAGGCACAGTTTGTTTGACTGCTTAAAAGGCTGTACGAGCCTGGGCTTAGCAACTGATGATGATATTAAGATAAACAGAAGCCCTTTTATTTATTTTTTTTTCCTTTCTCCTTATATGGAATGTAGATTTACTCAGGAGCTTAAACAAAAGATCCAGAAAGATGCCAGAGACCATCAGTTCCAAAAAAAATCCAAAATCAACAAAAGGGACAAAGATGATGTTTTAGAAGAAAGAAAAATGTTCAGTGTCCAGGTTGGTCCATCTGTGTTTTCCGAACCTGTATTGTTTTTTTTTCTTTTCCCTCATGTTTTACAAAAAATTATTTTAAAATAGGTTTTAAATTTTAAAATAGCAGTTTAAATTCTGAGGAGATAGCTCGGGAGTGTGCAGGTGCCTCTTTGGCCAGTCTCTTGCAGGTGAACTACACAGTGGTGCAGTTCCTGGCAATACAGAGCTGCAGGGGGAATCACTTGGGAAGCATAAGTCATGGAAACATGCTTTATGCTGCTGTTCACCTGCTTTAAAGCCCTGTCTCCAAAATTAAAAATTTTCCATTCAGCTGGGTACGAGAGAGGCTTCAGAGTGACTTTGATGTGACATTGGGATGAATTTTTATTTAATTTCTTTGGAAGAGACACAGGATGCATATGTTTTTCCTCCATCATTTCTGATTCCAGTCTCAAGTGACTTATTTACAGAGAGTGCTGGAACGCTGACAAGTTCTCTCCCATTTGATGGAAAGCAGAGGTTTTCTAACAAAACCAATTCCATCTCTGTTAGATTCTTGCAGAATCATGCACATGCAGGCCTCTGACATGTTTTTTTTCCTGCATGCACTGCTGTAAGCTGCTTTTTTAACACAACTGTAAGGAAAGATGATGTGTATCTTCCCAAACAGGATTTCATCAGGGACCCAAGGAGCAAAGATGGAAAGCTGACAAAGACCAAGCCCTCTAAAGCTGATGCAGAGAAAGCAGATCAATCCTCCAAGCTGGGCTTCCTCTACAACAGCGCAGTCAACCCATTCAAATTCAGCCCTCAGACCAACCCGAAGGATTCCAGCAGCAGCTTGGACTACGCCAAGAGCCCAGGCACAGTTATCCCTCCCATCAACCAGAACTTCTCTCCTACCTTTGGGATGGGTTCTGGGCCTGGGAGCCTGAATTACAGGTATGGGAGCCGAGCTAGGAGAGCTCGTATCCATCATTCCTGTGTGGATGTGGGAATGTGAGACATGGGGTTTGGAATACCTGGCATCTGTTGCTTTATATTCGCTGTGTTACCCCAGCTAATACCAACTTTGGGGCGTTTTTGGTTACAGACTTGATGAAAAGAGTAGAAAATACTTGACCCCGTTGCTGAAGGCACGGAAGTCTTCTCCAGTGGGCCGCTGCAGTGTCCTCTTGACACCGGTGAGTCGTCTGTCTGTCCCCCTTGGCCAAGCAGAAATAAATTCAATTATGTGCTGTATTCTCAAGAACTCCGTCTGATCCATCTTTCAGCATAATTCCCCACTAGAAATACTGGTTGTGTCACCCCTTTTTTCCTACAGGTTTTTTGTTCATTATCCCCTGCTAATAGTTACCGTATATAAAATATATTTTATGTCAGAAAACAATTTTAAACGAGGGGAGCAGTCCAGCACAGGATGTCTGTGAGATTTGGAATATATCCATGGCTTCCTGCCTGGCCAGGAAAGATAGATCAGGTCTGCTGTGCTACTGAAGCAGAACTGAGGGTTTGGATTTAATGCAGCCAGGGCCTTACTTAGTCATGGCATAAATGCATTAAAAATTGATAAGGAAAACAAGTGAAATGGAAAGTTTTCCTCTGCTCTCACTAGCTAGGCACGATTCTTTCTGTGCCAGCCAGGAACATTTGCCTTTTTCCAGATAATTACTCCCCGCCATTCTCCAAGTGCTGTATTTTATCTCTCCGAAAGCAGCCTCACTTAGATGATTTATTTTGCTGTTGCTTTTCCATTGTTTTTGTATAAATAACTCTTGAGCAGGCTGAATTCTTTCACACACATCAGAGTCTTTTCTCTCACTCTTGTACAGATTCCAACTACATCAGAACATTTCTGTGTTACTGCTTTTTTCAAGCTTGAAAATAGCTTTATTTTTTTCTATATTTTCATGAGCCTTTGATGACAGGTTACTAATGAAAAACCCATCCTTCAGGCAGGTAAGAAGAAATGGGAATTCCCCAAGGCAGATGTGCGTTTGCCAGAACTAAATCACCTCCCCGAGCTGAGAGGAGCGGAAGGTAGGAACTTTGGTGTGCTCTAAGTAAAACCTGGGCACCAAACAAGTGTCGGGAAGCAGTGTCAGCTCTGGCTCCCTTACCATGGTGTGCCTTGGTTGTGTTTTGCAGCTCAGCATTCCAGATTCCTGAAAAAGGAAAACAGAACGTTTTCCCAAGTCCCCTCCCTCGCTGCTATCGACCCTCATAGCTCAAGTCTGGCTTCACAGCAGGTATCAAGGCAATAAAGTGGTTTGTGCTGCTCTGTATTTGTTTGGTTCGTGACTTTCTCAACAGCGTGGCCCACGGAATTCCAGTTTGACTCCTGAGAGGAGGAGAATTTGCTTTGGGATCGTAAGTCTTACATTGGGGGAGCACTTTTGAAGCCTGATTTGACCAAAGAACAGATTTAAATTAGGTGTTGGCATTGCATGTGTCTTCAGAAGGCTGTTTCTGCTTGTCCTCTCTGTTCATGCTACACTTGGAAATTGATCCTGTCTCCTTCTTTCCCGATTTACAGCTGTCAGGGAGCTTGATGCCGGATGCATCAGAAGCCAGCTTCCCCAGGGTCGAGCACTAGCCCTGGGGAGATGGTCACACCTGCCTGTGAAAGGTGGGCTTTCATTTCTGCTCTGTAGCTTTTTGGCAGCTTACAAATGGATGGCTTCATGAACGCTTTCCTAGGGATGGGAAGTGCAATAGGAAAATTCTTCTCTGCCTCACATTTTGGTCAGGATTCAGCTATGACAGACATTTTACTGAGGGCAGCACACAGCTTGCTGTGCCTGGTAAATCATTTTCCTGAGCTGGGGTGCTGGGCATTGGGGTTGGGAATGAAGCAGCTCACGAACCTGGGGGGTTGAGCAAGATGGTAGAACAACAAAAAAAGGGGAAGCTGGCTGCCTGCATGTGAGGAGGGGAAAAACGACTCAAGTTTTCTGATCTGTGAAGCGCAGAGGTGTAAGTGGACAGCTTCAGCAAGGTAAGGATGTGCAATAAATCAAAATACAGGAAGTCTTTCACCAGGGAGCACCTCTGTGTTTTGTTAGCCTGTTCAAAGCGTTATTCTCCTTTTCTCCTCTTGATGCAGGTGGCTGAACAGTGGGAACGATCCATCTGAGTTTCCAGGGGCTAAAGCTGCCGGGTCTCTGCAGGGGAGAGGAGTGTTGCTGCAGCAGACTGCCACGGAAGGGGCTCGGGACCGGGCCGAGGACGGAGCTCGCACTGCCATTGCTGCTGGATTTCTTGCATGCAGAAAGCCCCTGGAATGTTGCCTTTCTGGCTTAGGGCCAGGTCTTGTCTGAGAAGAGTAGTGGTTACTGGTGTGTGACAAGGGCAGGAGCTGGTTTGGAGGACTCGGAAGGAAGCTGGGCTTGCTTTTGTCCAGCTGTTGCCCGCGTGAGGGGTTTCTTCTTAAATTATGACAAGAGCAGCTGCCAAAATTCTCATATTTTGGTGGGCTGCCTGATCCAGATTGAAAAGCACCTTAGCCTTAGCAGTGAGGAAAACGTTTGTGCAAGAAATACAACGTTTAAATGTGCAAATCTGCAGCTCTTCCTTTGAAACCCTTGCTAATGCACTTGTCACTTTGTTTTAGGTTCCTTTTCCCTTCACATTTTTGTTTGGGCGGTTGTCTTCGGGGTGTTTACCTGAGTCTGGCTGTTGTTAATGGTGAAGGAAGGAATATCCCTGTGGAATACTGAGCTGTGGCGCAGCTGGCGTGTGGAATGGCTCAGTAACTCAAGTCATCATTCCTTTAGATCCCTTAGGAGAGTGGGACAATAAAACTTGACTGTTTGGAAACAATTTTTGCTTATTTTCTCTCAATTTGTCTGAGGTCAGTTTTGTGTTGTCCCTGCGTTGCTCACAACTGTTTTCCATCACCTGTCACAACTCACGTGGTGTCATTAACTTTAAAACTTATTTTTCCACAAAATACAGCCTTTTCCATCGATGGATCATGACAGGATATGGTCTGAACTCATTTTATTTAGGGATTTGTCTCTGTGCTGTGTGTTGACATGTACATTTCATTTGTAAATAAAACAATCTTCCAGTTCCAGGCCTGGCTGTCCCCATAGTGGATGTTCCCACTTAGCACAGCAGTCAGGTAGCCATGGGCAAATGCAGGGGGGAAAAGAAGCATTGGGGAGGGAAGAGTGGGGTTTTTTAGGAAAAGTTGGGTGTGGAGGGGAGAGAAAGAAAGGTTTAAGGGGAACATTTTGCATGGGGAGGAGTGTGGCCAGCAGGTCCAGGGAGGTGATCCTCAGCTTGGCCCTAATGAGGCCACATCTGGAGTGCTGTGCTCAGTTCTGGGCTCCACAGGTCGGGAAAGACAAGGAGCTACTGGAGAGGGTCCAGCAGAGGCCGAAGATGATGAGGGGTCTGGAGTTTCTCTCTCATGAGGAGAGACTATGGGAGCTGGGCTCAGTCTAGAGAAGAGTAGACAGCAGGAATCTCATCAATCCATACAAATATCCCCAAGGTAGATGGCAAGAGGATGGTGCTGTATTTTCAGCATGCCCAGTGACAGGATGAGGAGCAATGGCCAGAAAATAAAACACAAAGAGTTCCACCTCACCATGAAAAAGACTCACAGGATCTGCAGAGTTGGAGGGGACCCATGGGGATCATCGAGTTCAACTCCCAGTCCTGCACAGGACACCCCAATAACCCCAACTTGTGGCTGAGAGCTTTGTCCAAACATTCCTTGATTTCTGTCAGGATTGGTGCTGTGACCACTGCAGGGCCAGGAGTTGGACTCGATCCTTCAGGGGTCCCTTCCAGCTCGGGATATTCTGTGATTCTGTGGAGTCTCCCTCTCTGGAGACATTCCCAACCCACCTGGACGCGGTCCTGTATCGCTGCTCTGGGTGACCCTGCCTTGGTAGGGATGTTGGACCGGATGATCTCCGGATCTCCCTTCCATCCCAAACTGGGATTCAGCGGGAAGGGGAACGCGAAGGTTCCAGGCGGGGGGAAGCAATTCTGGAAGCTCCATCTCCTCCGGAACCGGCTGTGAGGCAGCGGAAGCGCGGGCGGAGCCGGGGTGGCGGCGGCGGCGGCGGCCATGGCCATGGCGGGGGGAGCGGAGGGACGGGAGCCGGGACCCGAGCAGGGAAGCGAACCGGGAAGCGAACCGGGAAGCGAGCAGGGATGCGAGCACTACCGGCGAGGCTGCCGGCTGCGGGTGGGTGAGCGGGGGGCGGCCGTGCCGTGGCGGGGGTGGTGCCGGTCCTCGCCGCGATCCCACGCCGCGTCCCTCCCGTTCGCAGGCGCCGTGCTGCGGGAAGCTCTACCCGTGCCGGCTGTGCCACGACGGCGCCGAGGAGCACCAGCTGGACCGGTTCCGGGTGTCCGAGGTGCAGTGCAGCCGCTGCCGCCTCCTGCAGAAGGTGGGTCCGGGCAGCGGGGGTCACAGGTTGGGAATGGCCGCGCTGGGTCATCCCGTCCCGTCTCCCTGCTCCGACCCCTGTGCAGGGCTGAGTGTTGGACATAGTGAACCTTGTGGGTCCCTTTCCAGCTCAGGATGTTCTGTGATCACGGAGCATATGGCACGGGGTTGTGTCCAGGAGGTTTTGGAGTATCTCCAGTGAAGGAGACTCCACAGCCTCTCTGGGCAGCCTGTTCCAGTTCTTCCTCCTGTTGAGAGGACTTCCTCCTGCCTGTGCATCAGCTTCTGCCCATTCCCTCTTGCTCTTTCCATGGGCACCACCAGGCAGAGGCTGGTTCCATCCTCATGCACCTTCCACATCCCTCCAGACACTGATGAGATCCTCTCAGCCATCCCTTATCAAGGCTGAACAGTTCCCTCATCCTGTCCTAATTAGATGCTGCAGTTTGTTGATAACTCGGTAGCCCTCAGGCCTTGCTCCAGGAGCTCCGTGCCCCTCTTGGAGCCCGGACCTGGACGCAGCACTGAGGATGTTCCTGTCCCCTCAGGCCCAGCAGCGCTGCGAGGGCTGTGACAGCCTCTTTGGGGAGTACTACTGTGACATCTGCCACCTGTTTGACCGCGACAAGAAGCAGTACCACTGCCAGGAGTGCGGCATCTGCAGGTGCGTGCGGGCGGCGGGCCGGGCTCCACGGGCACCAGCCCTGCCCTGACACCTCTCTCCGCAGGATTGGCCCCAAGGAGGATTTCTTCCACTGCTCCAAGTGCAATTTGTGCCTGAGCCTGAGCCTCCGAGGAAAGCACAAGGTGAGGATACACCACTTACCTCTGTATCTTAAAAAAATAACACCTGGAACATGAAGCTGGACGTGCCTCAGCCCCATCTGAGGCTGCACGTAAGGGAGAGCAGTGAGTTCTGCTTCTCTAAATTCACTTAACGGGAGCACAGAGGCCACTAATTGAAGACATAGGAAATTTTACATATTGAAACTTTACAGTTTAGAAAAACACAGGTAACTATACAGCTGGATAATGTTTTCTTCTCTTTTTCCATTTGCAAAGTGTATTGAAAACGTCTCCAGGCAGGACTGTCCGATATGTTTGGAGGTGAGCAGCTTCTTTTCATCTCTTAGATTACTGCGTGGCCCTGTTTTTGACTGTGCCTGAATTAATTTTCTACTCTTTTGTGTTATATTTGCCTCAAAACAGGATATTCACACATCGCGTGTTGGAGCCCATGTTCTGCCCTGTGGTCACCTGCTTCACAGGTAAAGCAGACCCCTGAGAAAGGGGAATATCTGCTGCCTTGTGTGGGGTGTTTATTCAGCAGCATTTAGCCTGTATCAGCTGCTTACAGCTGGCTTCTGAGGGACCCACGTTGTGGGGACAGTCTGTTTCACCAGGAAATAATTTCTTTAGGGGGTTGTCTTCCTTCTCAGTCAATTTTGACAGTGTAAAGCTTTCCTCTCACTTGGCCTAGGGATGTTTTTAATTTCTGCTTTGGGGATACCTGTGTGCCTTTTCCCTTTGTGCAGTCCAGGGCTGTTACCTGTCAGTAATTCCATCCCTCTTACTGAGCTGTGTTTTCTTTTTTCTTCTCAGAACATGTTACGACGAAATGCTGAAGGAGTAAGTATTTCCAAACATCTCTCCTCTTGGTGTTATCCTAGTCCAAATGTATCGATCCATAAAGACCATGATGCCAATTCTGTACCAACTAACTTAAAGCCAGCTCCTAAAGGGATAAAGGGCTAACTTAAAGGGATAAAGGGCATTTAATTTCCAGTTCTATTTGCAAGAACTTGTTCTTGTGCCTGGTACAATACAAAACTTGTCCCAGTGAATGGATTTGTTTCGTGGCCTCGCTCCAGCCTCTGATTCAGACCTTTTTCCCCTCTCTGCCAGAGGCTACAGGTGCCCCTTGTGCATGCACTCGGCGTTGGACATGACCAGGTACTGGCGCCAGCTGGACAACGAGGTGGCGCAGACTCCCATGCCCACGGAGTACCAGAACATGATGGTGGAGGTAAGAGGCCAGCCTGGCACGCGTGTCTGGTTTTCACAGAGCTGTGCCTCGGAGTTACCGGCAGCAGAGGGCACTAGGGACGTGTGCTGGATCAGAAATCACCCCGAGGGGTGGGGAATGATGAGGAAAAGTCACGTGTGGGCTTGGGGTGTTCATCGCTGCTGTTTGTATACACGCACTGCTGGTGCTGCAGCCTGTCCCTCCCTTCCCTGTGTGCGTGCAGATCCTCTGCAACGACTGCAATGCCCGCTCCACGGTGCAGTTCCACCTCCTGGGCATGAAGTGCAAGAACTGTGAGTCGTACAACACCGCCCAGGACGGGCGCTGCCGGCTGTCCTTGGAGGAGCAGTGACCGGGATGCGCGCGGCGTTCGGCCGGACGGGGAACGCTCCGCCGGGGCAGAGACTGTTTTACAAGCAAAGCAACTCTTGTCAGTAAAAATTCCAGTATTCCGAGTTCAAGGAGTCCTTCACTGCGTCAGGGAGGAGGGAGAGCTTAGAGGAGCAGCACCAGGAGATGCGATGAGCAGCTGCCGCAGCAGCAGGAGGAGTTTTGGGGCAGCCGGAGGGGAGGGGAGGTGCAGCTCTGGGGGCTGCCGGGGAAAATGGGTCACTTTGGGAGGCCTTCCAACATCCACAGGGTTGTGTGCGAGGCCGTGGCGTTCCCTGGGAATGACGTGTGTGTGCCGGGGCCCCGGAGCTGGCACTGCGGGCAGGAGGGGCATCCTCAGCTCCCTTCATGCCTTGGCTCCTGTGTGTACAGAATTCCCTCAAAACCCGGGAATTGCCCTGCCTGCTGGGAAGATCGAGCTGCAAAGCCCCCCTTTTTCCCCTGGATGCCCATCCTGACCTGCTGCCGTCCCTTCACTCAGAATCCTTTGCCAGCTGCAGTCGCTTTTGCCCCCGTTTCTTCCTCGTTTTGCGCCGTTCCCTGGCGAAGGCTGAGGCGGCGTAGGGTGTTAGACACGTACATAGCTCGATTTTGCTGGTGAAGTGCCTAAAGCGAAGCACACGCTTCACATCGGGCTGAGCCTGAGATGTTCACTGAAATAACAGCAGTCCAGAGGCACTCCAGTAGTTCAGGGACCAATTTTCTGTGGTTTTGGCATTTGTTAATGGTAAAACTTGAATGAAGGGGCGAACGACTGCCTTTTTAAAAGAAATGAAAACCCCAACCCCACCCTTCTTTGTGTAATATCCTGCCCGTGGTGTTTTGCAGTCTTAAATATTGCAGAAAGTTCTTGATTTCTGTGAACTTCGCACGCAGATATTTTACAGTGATCAGATATAAAAAAAATCAGTTACTGGTCAGGTTACAACTGCTGGTTTTTAACTTGTTCTGTTGTAAAACGAGCTTTTCTTAATCCAACAGTGCCCCTTTCTGTAGGGAGTATTTAGGATGTGGATGATAGCGATTGTAGCTTGCCTTGACTGGGATATCTTTGTCTGGAGCACTTTTCTCACCGCTATAAATAAATGTAAAATAACGTCTCTATTAAAATAAACAACTGACACTGTGCGTGATGTGCTCTTCTTTCACACACGTACTCCCTGGAAATTCCCAGCTGAGTTTAAACCATGATTCAGTGCTGAAAAATGGCTGGATGCGGGGATGTGTGAGGCCTGAGACGCTGTTAGGAAAATAAGTGCTTTATTTTTTACCAGCTCCTGAGTTCCCATATTTTTGTTACGTGGTACAAGCGAGACTTCCCTGGATGGAGACCAGGTACTTCCAGGTAAGCCTGGAAATGCCAGTGGGGCTCCCATCAGCCTGCAGGAGTTGCCATCCCAGAAAACTCGGTGGCCAAGTAGCCTTGGAGTGTGTTGCTAATGGTAAAACCGTGCTGGTCGAGTCCACAACCAAGCAGGTTTGCTGTTAAATGGGAAGCTTAATTTTTTTCCAGCTGGAAATATTCCTGTTTGGGTTCCAGCCACAAGAGGAGGCCGAAAGAAAAACCCTTAGTTGAGCTGAGCTTTGGAAGAGCAGTTCCTGCTGAACTTTGGTATTGGGAAGGAGAATTATTCGTGGTGCGGGATTCACGTGATTTTGACCTTTTGCTCCCCTGTTTCTGGTGCTTGCCTCTGGAAAGCGCACGAGGGAATGGGAATGCTGAGGGAATGCTGAGCCGCTGTTTGGTGTGTTTATCTTGGCACCGAGCCTTTAACTCCCTTTGCCGGGGAATAAATCGCGCGGCAGGAAAAGGAATGGCGTTTTCAGGGGATGAAGGACAATGGGGTGGATAAAGACAGGCAAGGAGCTGCTTTAGGGGATGGGAGGTGCTGCACGGAGCTTTGCTGCCCCGTCCATGGGGATGCAGCCGATGGGAGCAGGAAGGATGCTGGGATCAGGGCACTGGGATGATCCTGGGGTGGAAGCAGCAGCTGCCTTGGCCACAGCTTGCCCGCTGGCTGTGGGAGCTCTTGGGAAGCTCCTGCTCTCCCTGCCACCCGGAATCCAGCCTGGCTCACCCGTCCAGGCCAGAATCGGGAGCAGATGGGATTATTGCTGCCTTGTGGGAAAAATGCGGAGTTCCAGCAGGCGCAGGGACTGCAGCCACACACAAGGTCACGGAGCTATTAATAAAGCCAGGGCCTGCTGGAGTGTGTGGAACTCGGGAGAGGGACTCGGGAAGGCAGCAAGGGGAACAATGCAGGACCAGGGGGCTCAGCTGAGCCCCCATCCATGGGAACGTGCACAGCACTGGCTCAGGAGCTGTGGGGAACAGGGATCCCCAATTTTGGGCTGGTTTAATGCCTCTGGTGTGGTTTTGGCTTGCTCCAGTAACATCATTTGGGGTGGAAGTGGGGGTGTTCTGTGCTAAACCTCCGGTTCAACCGTCCCTTCCCGTGGCTTTCCCGGTGCCGGGGCCGATATCTCGCCCCCCTGCGCGGCCGCAGAGAAACCATCTGTTTTTAAACTTCCAACTGGAAGGAACGCGGCGAGGGAGAGGCTCCTCGTGCTGCGCTATTTATACCTCAGAGGGGCATCTGTGTCTGCAGCTCCAAGCTCAGCCCAGGGGTGTGCCGGGCCCTCCGCGCTGGAAACGGGGCGCTTTCCTTGGATTTGCCCCTTCATGCTCCCAGCTGGAGCTGGGTTCTGACACCTGAACCGATTCCTACCGAGCCAGGAGGCTGCAGCCAGGAGCCTCTCATTGCTGCTCGCTCCAGCAACTCCACCAGGAGCCTGTGGAGACGACGCTCGCAAACGCACGGATGATACATGGGAATACTCCCAAATGAGCCAAACGAGAGCATAATTAGGGAGGCCAGAGGGAGTCTGGAAGCGGTGATAAAGCAGCCGGCGGCTCTGCGGCGAGGGCAAGGCGGGAGACCCGGAGCGGCATCGCGTCATCCCCGGCGCCGCTGCCCGCGGGATCGGGGAATGGGATGTTCCGCACGGAGCTATGCGAACTATTTTTTTTCTATATAAATAAAATATCTCTGGGATGAAACAGAGCCAAAAGTGGGGGGGGGG
>VYZT01060784.1:0-27512 GCA_013400735.1 Pomatostomus ruficeps | reverse complement strand
GAGGGTGTCTAGGTGTAAAAATGGAGTTAAAATCAGTTTTCTGAAAAGTATTTGGTCTCTGCTTCAACGGTACTTTAACCATTAGTTGTCAGTGTTAGAGCACCAGCATATCCTCAGGTAGCCTTTGAGATAACTCAGTGCCCAAGAACAGAAATTCTCTTGGCTTGGGAGTTACTGGAGGGAAATTGAGGTCTATGGCTCATTTGATTCAAGTCTTTGCTCCCTCAAGGAGGCATCGATGCCCAGCCAAACTCCGCTGCACAGGGCAGAGCTGGGCTGTGGGAAGCCCTGCCACAGAATACCATGGACCACAGCAAACACAGTGGTACAGTCTCCCCTGCAAAAAATCCCCAAGCTACAGGTTTTTGAGGAAGGCTGTGCTGAGGAAAATGCTGCTCCATGTTACCCAGTCTTCCCAATACCTCGCATGGACCATTGCCTGAGTCTCCTGTGTCAGTGTCCTACTGAGATAAATCCTTGGGATGACAACAGTGGCTGCTTTTGTGCTCTTTTGACCTGTAGAGGCCTCCTGAGAGCACAAATAGGTTCTTCCATTTGGGCTTCTCTCCAAGTTGTTTTGTGCTCTACCCAGATTAGGGACTTAGTTTTTAAGTTTAAATTATCCTTTCTTAGACAGAGGACTAGAATTATATGCCCTTCCTCAGAGAGCATTCCCTTGTACAACGTACCACCTGTGCTGTGGCAATAATATGTGTTTATCTCTGCCGAAAACATCTAACCTGCTACATGTTTTTTACCATCTCTAGGCTATTTCTGCTGTAGAATACAGCCTTCGATTGCTTGCTAAATTGTCAAACTCAGCTGGCAACTGAGAGTCTGCCTCGGCATTTTAATGGGCTTTGGCTACAGGGGTTTCAGAGCAGGACTTTTCTCCTTTCCTTGAAAACCTGCTTTCTGGTTGGGGTTTCTAAAGGCGGCATTGCAGATCTGCAGGCACCAGTGCAAGTGGGTTTATGAGCCTGAAGTGTGCAAACTCAAGAAGAGAACAAGATTACTTCCCTTCATGCTCTCTGCTGAGTTTTCAGACTTTTTAACTGTTCGAGTTCCTTTGGTCGGTTGTTTTATTTGGTTGGGCTTTTTTTTTAAACTGGTGCAGTTGTAGCTTCCCTGCCAGAGGCTTGTAAGTACACACATGTAACAGAGTATGAAGCTATGAGAGCGCTTAAGGTCTTGAGCTGTAAGAGCAGTGGTTTATGTGACTTAAGCAGTTATCTACCACTTTTTCATTAAATGCTCTTGTTAAGCTGTTCTTGCTGACCATAAATGCATTCACAGCATCTCACCTGGCAGGTGGAAACTCCTCACTGCTTTCCTTAAGCCCTCTTTGAGAAAGCATTAAATGACTTTTAATTCTCTTCAAATTCATCCCATTTGTATCTTCTCTGATGGATATAATCTCTTCTGGCTCAAAGGGAATGCTTTTGGGCAGAATATAGCCACAAGTCAGACTTTTTACTAGCCCATGTTGCTTTTAGAGGTGTATTTTATATGTAAATCAGTTTTAGGACTGCAACTGCAGTTTGGATGTTCCGTGAATACTTTCTTGGCATGTTGCATCACTGACTTGAAAGGTAAAACTACAGTATAATAGCCACTTGATGGTGCTTTCTAAAGACTGTTAGTTCTCTTTATTTAGCTGCAGATACAGTAGCAGCTGGCAGGAGCATAAGGTTCCAGAATTCTTACCGCAGCCATTATAACTTTGTGGCTTTTATGTTACTACATAACATTTATATACGAGGTAATGCGAACGGAAGGTGAGCAAAACATATTTGCATATTTTAGTAAAAATATCCATTATTTACAGGTTGTATTTTATTAGGAAACAGACGCCACTTTTGGGGGGTCATCTGGATGTCCTGATTTGCAGCTTGACTGGTCATTGTTGTGATTGTTGGCCTGTTGTGTTATAACCAAAATTTCAAGAACCTGTTTGTCTTGAATGTCCTTGTCATGAGTTTACATCTAAATCTGTAAAATATTCCAACTCTGAATTTAGAAAGGTAATTGAATTATGCTATACAAAGCAAAACGTGTAATTTTTCACATCTTCTTAAAAGATACTGATTTTTTAGCACCTTGTCTCCAAGGAACACTGGATGGATAATATCATTCACATCGATATATGTAGCCATCACCACGCAAAAGAGAACCTTCTCTCTTCAGTCTGATTTTTCATTCAGATGCTTTGACCAAGGCATTACTGAGCTAATGTAGAAATTAATTGAAGTAATATCCAGCAAAGGATTGTGATTTTTTCCTATATGCAGAAGAGAAGTACTATGGATATTAGTTTTGCCTTCTTTTTTTCCCCCTTTGTATGTGGGACCTGTGCAGTCTGTTCTCTACAAGAAAAGACAAAAAGAAAAACTGAAGGAAGAGAAATCCAGATGGTCTCGTGTGGATGGAGATGTATATATATATATATATGTATGTAACATGGGAGTTATGGAGTAATGGATTCAGATTATCAGGGGCATTTCATTATATAATGATCAGAGTAATATACTTTCAAGCAATTCATGTTGAGTTTTGATTTGAAGTAGCTTATACCTTTTTGTTCTGTTCTCAACACCTAATTCTGGCAGAAAGCTTATTTGCCAAAAGTAAGCCTCAGAGGGTAAATACCTTGTCACAGAATCATAGAACCATTAAGGCTGGACAAGAGCCCCAAATCCAACTTTTCACTGAATACCGCGATGCCCACTCAACTGTATCACAAAGGGCCACGTCCACTCATTTTTTTAGGACTTCCAGGGATGGTGACTCTACCACGAGTCCCAGGTGAGAAGTAGAGAGGTGGCTGACCTTGAGCAGATCCAGTCTCTAGTCCGAAAGTGGTGCTTCTGATGTAACTGCCTTTTTGCAGCATTACTTCGTGTTGCATGGATAACACCATTCTCATCCCATATTTGCCTGTTCTTTGTGCTTCTGTAGCCTAAATTACTCTGTCTACCCACCATTTAGGTACAACCATATCTTGGAAGAGAGACTGCCCATGACTTGAAAGTTACCAACATGAATGATTCCATCTCATGAACCCCTTACAGAAAGTTAGAGGATCCTTTGTAGGAAATGAAGGCAGTGCTCTGCTCAGAAGGATAGTGAAAAGTCTTGGATTTCAGGAATCAAGTTGCCCCTGTTGGAAAAGTGATATGTAATGAGTGACCTAAAATAAGGGATTTTTGATATGTAATGAGTGACCTGAAATAGGTGATTTTTCCCATGTGATGAACTGAAAAGAAATTGATGGGAAGAGATGATGCGGAAGTTCCTGCCTCCTAATCAGTGGTTCAGCTAACGTACAGTCCTAGCAGGAAATTTCCAAGCTGCTGATTGTATTGCTTCAGAAAAAGGAAAATCATCCCATTTCTTGAAAATGCAGTGTTTTGTCTTGGAAAGAAAAATGCATTAAATTGTGGTACTTAGTATTTTAGACCTTCTGCCTTGTCGTGGCAAGGTTCACTAGAGCTAGAAGAGGCTGATTCGAATATATAGCTTTTGCCATAGTCCGCAGATGACATTTTAGTCTCCACTGTCACTAATCTGGCTGGGAATTACAATCCCAGTGATAATTACATGGACACTCTGGAGACTCAGAGGCAAAGCAAAACAGGTTCTGCTCCGTAGAGAATTTGCATCTTCAACAACCAAATGCAAGAAGAGATCGAATCCTCCTGATGCAGGTTGTCTGATACTATTGGATGACATATTGTATCAAAGCAAACTTAATTATTAGTAGAATTGTATTGCCTTGCATGTTTTAGTTTTAGAACACATACATATTTATTATTCCATCTGCTCCTGAAAGACTTAGCAATTGGTGGTTACAATTAGATAATTACTAAATATATTCTGTCCTTCTGGAACTTAAATGGAATGCAGACTTGCGAGCCAGCAGGGAATACTCAACAACACTGAACCGTGCTCAATCGAAAACTGATGAGATGGTAGCACTTTCTGCAGTGCACCATTTCACTTTGGAGCACGTTGGGCTGAGGTGGTGTCAGTTTTGTTCAGCACTGGTTGTGTGTTCCCTCAAAGTGGGCAGCAGCAGGTAATCCTGCCTGATTGCCTCGTCCTTGGCTCCATGTAACTGAATAATGTGCAGCGTCCACAGCAGACACAAACCATCACGAATGCTCCCGGTGTGAGAGTACCGCAAGAAACTGTGGATGATTGATTTGAGTAACAGAACCATTAAAATAGAATAAACTTCTTGGAAGTTTTGTGTTTCCATGGTTGTAGTCAATCTTTAGAGGTTAGAACAATATTTCCCTGGGGAAATATTCTTGTTATGTCAAAACTGTCTAGATTTGGTGGAGGGGAGGGGTTGTTGTTACCTCTGAATTTGGTTGGGAAGTTACCCATATGACAAACAAGGGGAAAAGAGGCTTTTGGTGAGATCAGTGTGCCTTTTCCAGTAATTACTCCTGGTTTTGGTTTAAGGCTTCTCTCTCAAACCAATTGTGTAGAATGTTACCAGCTCTTGGTTGGCTGTGTATTTCTAAACTCTAAATGAATACATGCATGTACAAACATAGGTGCAGTGAAATGTTGCCTATTAAAAACTGAACTCATAAAAACCTGTTCTAAAAGTAATAGACTATCAGCATCTTCTTTTATAGAGGAAAATCAATTTAAAAAGAAACAACTCTGACTATAATTAAACATTGTAACTCTGGTTTATATGTGCTTAATAGGTACAATAATACTTACCTACTGTATCTCACAGGAGTCTTTTGAATTTTAATTAATTAGCATTTATAAAGGCACACTGAAATGCTAGGATGAGAATAAACTCCAAGTACATTGTATCACTGCTGCTGGTTTATGCACAGTTTTGAGAAAGATCTAGTAATTCAGAGATCCAGAATGTGTGTTAGCATTCCATCTTCATTTTACATTCACATAAAATTAGTTTCTTCTTGTTTTCATAAGATTTTCCACCTCCTAGAATCAACATTTAAGCTTGTTGTTTGCCTAAAACCCAAAACATGTATTTAAAAGAAGTTTTAATGTTAAGTAAATACCATTTCTTTCCTTAACCTTGTTTGTTTTGCTTTCCATCAGAAGCAGGAGGCATAAATCAGAAGTGCTTAAGAAACTTTCCACCAACCTCAGTGCCAGTATTAACATAAACTCACACTCTGCAGTACAGGGGTATTCAGGGCAGCCTAAGCAGTGGGAATATTGTTAAAAGTCTTGTGATAGGTCTCTCTAGTTTATATTTCCTCATTACAGCATGTTGTTTTTCAAAAGGAAGTACTGCAGGAAAAATAAGCAAACCATTGCACAGCCTCAGCTTTCAGTAGGAACGGAGGCTGGGGAGCAAGAGAGATCCCCGTAAAGGTTGGTATCACAGCTGCTTCATTAGGTGCTTTAAAGATGAAGTGTTAATCAGTTCCGAAATTAGACCACATCCTCAGTTAACTGGAGAATCTAAAACCTTTGTTGCTGTGTGTGAGGGAGAGGGGCAGAGATGTCAGGCAGGCTGGCTGAGTAGTAGACAAATATATTTGCACTTGTGTTGCGTGGATGTTAATTTTATCTTGGGTTCACATTTGTGACAAAAAGTTTTTTAACTCAGAAATCCTCTTTAAGTTATCTAAATCTATATATTTTTTTCCTTGTTGCAGTTACATAGAAAAAGACAGTATCTGGATTAGGTTGTGTTGAAGGTTATTTTTTCATAAAGTCAGCCTGACTTTTTTGTTCCTCTTTGGTTTTAAATTGACATCTTCACCTTTTAATCTGGTTTTATTATGATTTGCCACTGCACATAGAGTTTCATGTACATATATTCAAAGGCATAACTTCTCTAGTTAATGATACTGACAATTAATTTGTGTCACAGGTCTACAGTCTGAGGCAGGAGGAAGGACTTATTGCCAGAATTAGCCAGCTGAAGGCTTGGGAATTGCTGGGTGGTTTTGTCACCTAAGGGAAAGCTCTGATAATTATGAGTTATGGAGGATCCTTCAGTTTGAAGTAGTGCTGTCTTCAACACGGAGTTTTGCCCATATGTCTCACAGAGTTATGAAGTGGAGAGGACAGACCTCATTATGTACAAAGTGTTCAGCAGCATAAACAATCATAAAATTCTGCAGTTTTTATGATCAGATGTCAACACAAGTCTCCGTTGTCATGAGTGTCCACTGCCTGTATTCTGGATAGTTGTTCCAATATTCTGTCTGGACTTGACCTTTTTATTATACTCCATTAAAGTTTTCAATTATGTTTTAGATTAGAAACATCATAGTCCAGCAGATGGGGAGCTGTGCTAGGAATCACTAGACGGGCATTTTCTCAGGGTTTGCTGGGTAACCCAGGGCCACTCCGAGCACACTTCTCTGTGCTTCGTTTTCCCCAGTTCAGAAACAGGAGTGGTGCCACTGACCATGCTTTGAGTGTTGTGAGATCTGCTGGTACATGTTTCTTCACAAAGGCTAATGGAGCCACTGTTATTCCTGGCTGGGTCACTGGATGTGCTGTGTAACAGGGGCAGAAGGCTGCACTCTTTGTTGGTTTTGTTTTTTTCTTTTCCTGACATCTCACTGCCTCAGTTCCTTGGATTGGTAGTTTTTTTCAGGACTGGGACAATCGTGTAGTTTTTCTTTGCACAGTGCCCAGCATAATGAATTCTGAAGGCAATGACTGCTGTCACACTGGTAATTAAAACTGAATTTGGTAAGCTGATGGGATGGTTAGGTTAATAGCTTGTAACGGGGTGGTTATTATGTTAATAGCCTGTAAATCCCTCCTGCACAGAACGGGATCATTCTTAACTTGTTGGATTTTTGTACTTATGACATTTTGATCTTGCAGGTTTTCTTACTATGTAGAATGGAAAGTGTTGATTTTTAGGCAAGTTGGAATACTTTGAGGGAAAACACGGTAGTCATGGGTCGGTTTTTGAAGTATATTGACTCCAGTGGTTTCACAAAGCTGGTCTTAGGTATCTGTTTCTCTGTTTGTCTTGCTAAATTTACACGTTTCTTTGCCTTTTGAAGTGAAACTCTTTAAGACCTTGTAATCAAACCACAGCTAACTTGTTCTTTATTTAAACTGCAGTGTTTGCAGGGGCTGTACTTCTAGTTCCAATGTATAATTTAAATTCTGTGGGAGAAAAGAAAATTGCCACTGAATATTTTAGGTTGTAGTTTGGGCTTTGAGCATATAGGAAAGAGTGCTCCTGTTTACTGTGCTTACACAAGTATTTATATAATGACTTTAAAAGGCCTCAGCTCTCAGCCGATTTAAGAGTAGCGTTGCTGAAAGGCTCTTGCAAGCTCAAGAGATTGGGATGTTGGGAATGCATTTTTAGAAGGGAGAATATTAAGCCCATGAGGTCTGCAGGCAGTAAAACTGAACAGACCATCAATCTCCACAGCCTAAAAGCCGCTCCTCTGGCCCTCAGCCGGCTCTGCACCTCCAGGAGTGGGCACTCCTAACCCAGCCCTGCATTTCCAGGGAGTCCCAGCGCTCGGCACTGCCCCAGCCCCTTCTCTGGGGCAGCACTCAGCCCTGAGACATTTCAGAGGCATCCAAGCAGAGCTGCTGAATGGGTGGAAGCTTTGCCTCTCTCTGGTCTCTGCTCTTCTCCGAGTCTTTGAAATTCCTGTGACACACACAGGTTTTTCTGAGGTGTAATGACCTATAAATATATCAGACTCTCTGAAGATATGTTATCCTATGCCAGTCAAAAGGATGCTATCCTTACTACTAAGAATAATTGGAGAGGTGCCAGCGAGGAGCCAATTTAGAGAAATTACTGCAGTGAGATAGATGCCTACATAATTGATATCTGGCGTGGACAGATTTATGGAGGTGGCTGTTAGAACGCTGTTAAATACTCAGCCGAAGCACTTAGCACTGTCACTTTTATTAGCGTAGTTTTGCACACTCAGGCCGTGGTAACTTGAGCTTTGTATTTTTTATTCTTTGTGTGACTTCCTGCATTGCAGAAAGACATCTATGAAACTCCCCTCATCTTCCTTTGAACTCCTGATAAGCAGATTGTGTTGACATGGTCTTCACACAGGATCAAGCACCTTTTTCTTGTCCTGCCTTTGGCGGTACTTCCCCCCTCCATCTGGACAGATCTGCTGGTTTATTCTTTCCTCACTTCATGCCAGAAACATACTGCATATCTAATATCTTGTGTTCAAAAAAGCCGAATTTGCTTTTTTAATACAAGCTCTTATCTCTTAGCAAGCACAGATCTGCAAATACTGTACTATGTCCCCTACAGCTATTCTCTGTTTAGAGATTCTTCATCATGTGTCGGACAGATGGCACAATCAGTGGGTTGTATCAGAGCATTAAAAAAAGAAATTCTTTCTCGCTGCTTCTACCTAGACTGTTTTGAATTCAGTGAGATGCAACAGCTGCAACACAATCTTTCAATGACAACTCTGAATGTGGTTGGGAGTGTATAGTTTCATTTGAAAGTCAAAAAATATGTAGGAAAAATGTAATTTTAAAGAAACATAAAGGGTTTTAGCAGAGCTATGAAGGTTGCAGGGTTAAGAACCTGACTTTTCACAGTTGTTTACTCTCTCAGCTGTCTCAGATCACACGTGGATCTTCATTTGCACCTGCTTATACAAACAATACAGCTCTGTTTTTCCTTCTGTCCAACTGCTCTTAAGACTGCTCCATCCTTTGTTATTTAATAAGGTATCTGGTACTTACAGAAGCCTTGCCAAAGCATCAAAGATTCTTCCGTTCTTAGTGAGCACGATAGAAAAAGTAGCATTAATAATCAACGTTGTTGCTGAGAGGGCGGCCCTAAGCTTCTGTACTGGGCAGCTGTTGTGCCTGACCATTATCAGTTTTGCAGGCATGAAATTTGGTTTTACTATCAAAGCACCTGAAATGTTTGATAACTGTTAAATTGTATTTTTAAAAAAAGTAAAGATCCTGTGTTTTAGTCCTCATCCTAAAAAGCCACAGCAATCTTTTCCTTGCATGTTTTGTTCCTCTTATCCCTGTCACTCCTGCACCAAAAAGGAGTGGTCCTTGTGCAGCTCCTGTCACAGGTCCCAGCTTCTCTCGAGGAAGAAATGCAGTCAGCAACAGAAGCAGTGATAAGCTGCCAATAGGCAGAGAGTAATGAGTACAGTCTTGACAAAAGGCTGGAGGGAAGAAGGAGATCACTGCAGAGATGGCAAGCAACAGTACTGTGGAGATGAGGACACTTGGAGGTGGGAGAAGGGAGGCACTGGCAGAGCTCCTGCCTTTGGGCTGCCCGGTGAGGAGTCCTGGAAGGCCCCTGACTGCTGCTTGTATTCAGCTCACTCCTGACGTGACATTTTTTGAAGGAGCATTCTGTTCTTTTAAGTTTCCATTTTATGGGGAGGAGATATATCTTCACTCTTACTTGTGTCATTATCCATTTTCATAGAATCACTGAATCATTTCGGTTGGAAAAGGCCTTTAAGAGCATGGAGTCCAGCCATAACCCTCACACTGACAAGTCCACCACTAAACCATGTCCCTGAGCACTAGATCTAAATGGCCTTTAATTCTGAATCTCGACTATTGTACTTAATCTTCTTATATAAATACCGGTCATATTTCTGCCCTAAGAACTTTCTCATGTTGTCTTGCTTCATATCTGTTCAACATCCTTGTTCCCTGGTTATATCACTACAGCCAAAGTGCTCACGTAACACTGCTTTAGGTGCTTTGATTCCTTCAAACTGCAGCTTTTAAAGCTGATCTTATACCCCGGCCCAGGTAAACTTGAACTTGAGAAGGTGCTCTCAGCTAATATGGGGAATTACATAAGAATAACTGTATCAGTTTAAATTCATATTCTATTTCAATCTGAATAATTTCTTTCATATTAACATGTCGTAAAAAAAAAGGAAGTTTTTAATCATTTAGCAGGGGGGAAGATGAGAGTACAGACTAGAAGAAGACATTGTTCCCCTGGTGGTGTTGCAATATTCAATTTTCTATCTGGCACTGTGTGGGAGGCAGTTTGGATTGTGGGACAGACTTGATATTTCTGCTAAACGATCAGCAGCTAAATGATTGTGCTGATATTTAATTGTCACCTTTTATGTTCAATAGTTTTACAAGTCACTGTGACTGATGAGGTGTTTCTTGCATCGGGTAGCATTTACTTTGTCTCGCTCTGTGCACTTCTAAGCTGTCTTCATGACTGTGATGACTAGAGAGGGGAGCAAGGAAAAGGAAAGGATTGTGCAGCTGTGGGTGCATCCTGACAACTGCAGAAAGTCCTGCCAGAGGTTCTTGACACAGGTTTTGACCCAAGTACACATCGACCTGTGTAGTGCTGTGGTGTTCTGTGAAGCCAGTGCTCAGCTTAATGAGACCTGGGGCTTGAAGGCACTGTGAGAAACATCAGCCAGCAGTTTGACAATTCAGTGTTCATTGCACTCTCCTATTTCTACCCATACTATTATAATTTTCCCAAGTAATTATTATTGCCCTCCTGGGCAGTTGGTTAACTCTCTGTAAAATTCTGCGACATCAGAAGCGGGGGAACTTGCCCCTTTCCAACATGTTCAGCAACATGGACACTGTTTTTTGTTGGTCTGTGCATTTTATTTTAATTCTTTCCCGATGACAACACAAAGCAGTGAACATCTGGCCAGCTGCAGAAGTGCTAGTGCAACCAGAGAGGCTTAGGAAAAAGGAGGGTAGGGAGTCTGGTTGAGAATTGCTTGCCAGCCTTACTGCAGAATTATGATTAAAATATTTTGTTGAGAGTTAAATATATGTGCACGTGAGGGTCAGCAAAACAGCTTGGGCTGCCTTCTGTTTCCTTCTCTATTTGTTTAGCATACAATTTCTCAAATGTCACATTTACTGTAATAGCTCTCCTTTCATTCGTATGATATTAATCTGACTTTTAACTCCTGCTGGCATTTCAGATGAGCTCCCAGTGTGACATCAGAACTGGGGGTGGACTTAGGTCTTCCTTGGGGTAGCATTGATCCCACATCACTTCTTGTGGACTTGTTCTAGATAGGCAATGGAGTGAACAAGTGGGAATGACATTTGCAATGGAGAAGTCTGTAATTCCTAGTGCAGGAGGAACCAAGGGGCTCTCTGGGCTCTCTGAGGTCACTCTTTTAATAAAAAGCCTGTCAATATACAGCTCATAAACCATCAGTAGCTGTTTGGATGGATGTAAATCAGAAGCTGTAGTTTATGTTACTCCAAATATTGCAGGCTGCTTTTAACAATATTTTAGACATTTTTACGATATGTGTACAATCAGGTGGAATGCCATTGCATCCTTGACTTCCCAGCAGAGGATCCAGGGGTCCATCTATCCATCCATACATCAGCCATTACAAACAATATCGATGTAGGTTTTTCAGACTTAGAGAGTTATTTCATTTCTCTCAAAATACAACTGGGAAAATACGTGGGAAATAGAACATTTCCAAGGGGAGAAGGGACGAGCGATTAGGGATGAATGTCTGTCCATAGTGATGCTGTTAGGAAAATGTAGATACTCCTGCTATGATTCATTTTGCCAAACATTGTACTGCTGCAGCTCCCGAGTCACAGTTGCTCCTTTGATGCTCAGTAGATGAGTGGGCAGTTGGAAAGTATCATTGCTTTGATTTACTTCACAGGTTGAGCTTCAGCTGAGTCACACCCCCTATACAGTTGCAGCCTCAGGGTATTGTAGGTGTTTGCATTTACTCAGATGAGTCTCACCCCCATTTCCTCTCCTGAATGAAGGGCTTTTTCAGAAGCAGAACTACTTTATGAATTGCCATCATTCTTATTTCTTTTCATGGTCAGAGGATTTTCATTGCAGATTCAAATGTGCGTGTTTGTAAGTCCGTACTTTATTTAGAGATTTTTCCAAGGTCAAACAGTTTCATCCTCCTGTCCTCGGCAGAATTGGAAATTGGCTGTGTGGGGAATGGTTGCTATCTCACACATCTGATGAACTCTAAAGATGACCATTACTGTGCTGAAAAACACTTTCTTAATGTTTTCTTAATGAATATTGCTCATTTTCTAAAGTATTTTGTTAATAATTGGTGCAACTCAGAAAACTGAAAAATGAGTGCACTTGTGGCATTTTCCTGCTAGCCAAGATCCAGCACTTGCTTTTCTATGTTTTTTTTACTGCCTCTAAATCAGAACATTTAATCAAGAGCCTTTATAATAAATTTTAAAGATTGCTCTTGCAAAAGACAAAAATATCCAACAAAATAATATGGACTTTATTCCTCTGAATTTTTTATATTATTTTATAGAACAGAAGGTCAATTAATTGCTCAAGCTTAATAGCAGCCCTGCTTAGACTCCCCTCTGTTCCAAGATCAGTGCTGTTTGTCATTTTGAATAGTTAGTAAAGCTGTCAATCTTTGTAAAATCCATTTCTGAATGCAGAAGATTTGGACATTGAAATCTGTCACAAATGCTGAAAATATAATTATTTCATTCACATGAAAACTGTGGGGGGGACCAGCTCTTGCTTTTCCCAACTTTTTTTAAACCCCTTTTCTTCTTAACTATATATAGTTGCCGCGTTGTAATTTTTAATCTATTTTTGGTAGGTTCTTTTAGTTTGTTTGTTTTAATCCAGGGCATAATGAGAATGAGCAGGGAATTAGGAATTAATTTAGCAATCTGACTTAGCACCTTCCTAATTTTCAGCTTTGCTAGAAAATAATGAACACTCTTTGGTGCCCTGCTCCACCTCCTTAGGGAGGTGAGGAATGGTCCTCAAAGTTACTTTAAAATAAAGAGAGTAATTTGTTCCCCTTCCCTGAAACTCGGTCTCTCTAGCAACTTTATTATTTAAAGTACCAAAGCTGGTATTAGGTATCCTATCCTGGATATTCTTGAGGTTTTCTATTTCTGAACTGCCAGTACTACTGAGAGTGTCAGCTCCTCTCCCTCCCGAGAGCAACCTGTTCTCAATCATGGGTTGGAAAGACCACTGCTGTTAACTGGAGGATTTTGGAGATATTTCTTAAGGGATGACAGGAATGTACAGGACTCCTGTTGTATTCCATGCTTTGGCATATCCTCAAGGTCTTTAGGAGCCTTGGAAATTTTAAGGTTAGCCATTTGCTTTTCTGTTGCTTTTTCAGCAAGTGCAGTAGTTGTAGTTTTGACTTGCTGAGGTTAATTGGACCAAAAGGAATCCTTACTTTACTTAAGTAATACGATGATCCTGATTTCTAGTCAGGATTAATATGTCACTGTATTCTTCAACATGTAAATTTTTTTTCTCTTTTAATTACATGATACCTTGGAAATTTCCTGTTCTTACGTGCTTGTTTGACAAAACTATGTCCTTAAAATTTCAAGATTCTAGTTTTAAATTAAAATGAAATGTTGTGCCCTAAACCTGTCATTTGACTAAATCTAATTTCTTGAGCATTTCTGCTTCCTTGGAGGAAGTATAAAAAATGCACTCCACGTGTCTGCATTTGAATGGCAGTAAATACAAAAAGAAATTTTAATATCTGGAGGTTAATTACTGGTGTTTTGTGTAGCAATCGTTTGACAGATCCTAACTTGCTGAATCAGCAGGTTTTCCAAATACAACATTTTGGACAGATTCCTTGTAGTTTTCCCTTAATGCAGAAATTTGGTTCTGATTTAATTTAGCCTCCAGGACATCAAACTTTGGCACTTGAAAGTCTCTATTTCTGCTACTGTTTTCATATTCCACATATTCCACATATTCGTATTCCATCATGGCTTGATGCCACCTAGTTTGGCTGTTCAGCCCCATTCTTTGTGCTCTCACTTTCCTGTTCCTCCAATGAGTACCAGAGTACTCTAGGAAACCATGGACAAGTAAAACAGGTGATTTTTTTCATGAAGTTTTAATGAGCAGCTTTTTCAGTAGTAACAATAATGGCCCATAGTTGAGGACACAACACATAACATCACCAGATATCTGTGCACTCTACAGACCAGCATTCCTGCCAACCGAACAAAAACCGCTCATGTGAAATACGCCTTTCTCGGTTAAAAAGTAGCTGGTGTTCTGCATGAGCTTCTACAGTATGTTAAACCTCACTCAGAGAGCACTGAGCTATAAAATTGATGCAAAGCCTAAAAGTTTTAAGGAAGCAGGGCAGCTTTGCTAGCCGGAGAGTCGATGCTGCACATAGGAGACTGGTGTGCCAAGAGCTGCTAATGTACAGACTTCCCTAGAAATACGTGCTGGATGTGAAATGTGACTTTGAAACATGCAGCTTGCAAAGTAAATATTTCCTCAGGCAGAGAGGTCGGATAAACTTTCAGAGTCACACGTATTTACAAGGACTACATTAGCTGTGGGCCACAGAGGTTACTGTGTTTTGCTTTGCTTTGCTTTAGCTGATATAAATCATAAAGGACTCACTTGGCCCCAGTAGGGTACCTTTGGGTTTATGTTGTAACTGCTGGAAGCCAGGATGAGCTTGGCATTGATTTTATGCACCTTTGAGGAAGAGGCGGTGTTTAAACTGCAACACCTCCAGAGCGTCCGTGCTGACTGTATCTCCGTGACACGGTGATGGCCCTGCCCTTCTCTAGAGGGGAAAGAGCAACACTCTCCTGCTTGTACATCATCAACACAAAGTGGAAACCAATGTCTTCCTCTTCATCTCAGAGCTTGTGACATCTGAATGGGTTACAAGAAAGAAGCTTGGCAGATTCCCTCCCACTCTCCCTCCTTCTTCCTTGGGATATACCTTGGGATTACAGAGTGCAGTTTTATTGCTCTTTCATTAGAGGTGTAATCCCGGTCAAACTCCAGACCTATAGCAACTTTTAGTCAAATCTTGGTGCATAAATATGTAACAGTGCTTATGAATTAGACCCTTCCTCGCGCACTTAACTAAAAAGATAAATAAGTAACAAAAGCAAGAAACCCTCGCTGAAATGAACCAATGTAAAATTAAGGATGACACAATTATCCTGCTTAGCGATCAGCTGCCAACAGCAGTGCTAAAGACATGGGAATCTGAAGGTTTCTCTCATGAAAGAAGAACTAGGACTGACTATTCCAGGATTCATTTTAGGAATTTTATTTTTTCCCCGTAAGTATTGTTGTGCGCACAGGATTTTTCTACTCTTGTGCCTGTTTAGTGCTGTGTGAAGATTGCTTAACCGGTATTGCTATACATTTTTATAGCAGGAAAGAAGATGCCACGGAAAGTTTTCCTGTTTACCTTTTTGCGCTGACTTTTGGCCCTGCTATATACTTTTGACATTTCTCAGTTGCACGTCATTAACAATTTATACTCCACGTCAAGATTTAGATAAGCTAATGACAAGTCAGATAATGTATGTGCTCATTTGCACACACATAAAAATATCTTGGATAAAGAAGTACAGCAAACTGCAGAAAAGTTTCTGAATACTTTATGGTTACTTGTGCTTTATTGCTCAGCTGACATCTTGAGAATAAATTGTGGTATTTTGTAGTAGTAAGAAACTTTTCCACATGCATCTACAATGTCTTTTCTCATGGGGAACGGCTCCAAGGCCTGTATTTTTGAGGGTTTTCTGTTTAAACACAAAAAAAGCTTGATGCTGTGTTCTAGGATCACTTACATTATATAAGTGGATATTTGCATACATACAAATGCCCAGTCAGGTCTTAACATTTCTAAGTATGGTGTAGGTGTACGTCTTGGTGGCTAAGAAATTTTAAATGTACACTGCTGTCATGCCTTCAGGTAGACTTTCAATGAGATAAGACCTGTAGTAATGTCCACAAAAAAGGAGAAAACTATTCAAATACCCATTTCCAAAGCAGCAAATTCGTATGACAAATGCAACGATTCTTACTTCTCACCCTGAAGAGGAAAACTGAAACATCTCCCTCACCCTGGAGCGGTTTAAGCGTTTCATGTACGAGTGTGTTCACCACGTAATTGAGTGGTTTGTTACACGTTGTCCAAGTTTCCACGCCTTTGTGCACATATGCAGAAGAAAGAAAAACCCCATCCACCTCCCCGTGCCTGTCAGCGGGCAGGTGGCCTTGCGAGGCAGGAGTGGTGAGAAAGAGCAGCTTTGGGGAGCACTCACATGGCTTGGATGGTCTCAGTGTTAGAAAGCAAATTGCCGAGGTTTGACAGGTCGGTAATTCTGTCATAGCTGGCTCTACCTGAGAGAGTTTTATAGCAGGAATGCACTCTATATTAATAATGTCTAAAGACATAGCTGCCCTTCCGGTGCAGGCAGCATCCCAAGAAAACATTAATCATGTTTTCTTGAAGCAGCCAAATTGATTTCTTGGGAGAAAAATTTCTTTGTCTACTCCCCAGCCATTTCTGAGCACATCACCAGCTTACAGTGATCTGAGCAGCTAATGAACAAATAATTACTGCCTGTTGATCACCCAGGACAAAGGGTACAAATCTTGCTTTAGGTTTTAGTGTAAGTAACTTCACTTTTACCAAGGTGCAGTGACTGTTTTGTTCTATTACCTTTTTTATGTTTGGGGTTTTTTCCTTCTCTTTTCAATCCTTGAGTTACATGGGAAAGAATGTCATATTTACTATGCTAGGAACAGCTTACATTTATTTATTTTAGGTTTTACTATAATATCCATCGTAGCATCCCATGTAAGCCTTTACAAACAAAGGAAAGCTGTTTAGTTTTTGTTCACTTCATTTGTATTTGTACAGCTCTCCCCAAGATGTAGCTCAGTTCTGCCTGGCAAGTGAGAAGATGGCTGAAAATGGAGTCCATTAACCCGAGCAGAGCTAAAGCTCCATGAGCTATAGGTTGAGGGTAGGAGAGAAAAGAAGATGGGAAGAGTAAGAGCAACTCAGGTAGTCTGATGTGAACATGAAAGGTACGGAAAGACCCTTTATTGTAGGAGATATGCCAGTCATTTTGTCAAGTGTTTCACATATGTAGCTCAGGGCCTCTCTGTTACTCACTTACCTATCATAAGTATGTGACGCTGCCTGCTGATTGGAGCTGGACCTTCTTGCTTATGCACTTCTGTGTTTTGTTGGGAAAGAAGAGTTTTTCACTAAAGGTGTGCAGGCTTTAAGCATTTAACTGGACTGCATGCGTGGGAATTAAGGCTGGTCTGTTTTACCCAGGCTCCAAATGTAAACAAGGAAGGAGAAATCTTGAGGTTGTCCCATCACGATGGATTAGCACAGCAGACCCTTAAGGTAGATTCTTGCATTTTCCCCTGAGGCTGTGGCCCCTGTGGACCTGATACAACTTAATGGGAGAGGTGCTTCACTACTCCCTCACCCTCCTCTGCAGGACTCGCTGCTCCATCAGTCTGCACCTGAACACTTCCTGATCTGCTGCAGGCCAGACCGGCTTTAGCAGTTCCAGTTGTTGGGCTGAGCTAACCTGATTTATTTTTGTGTCCAGAGGAAGTAAGGGACAGTCAATTTAAAGGCCTGCTGTGCCAAGCAGGTGAAATGAGCGTCTGATTTGGAAACAGACCTGTACCTGAAAAGAGTTGTCTGCCTGCAGTGCTTGGATCTAAATGTCACAGTCTGCCACTACTCAAAGCCTGACCAGTTGAATTTTCATTTTGTATTGATTTGTTTTCAGGTTTTGATCAACACAAAATGTTCACATACCAGGTTGAGTTAGCTTAAGTCATTCTCTCTAAAATCACATCATTTATACCAGGCTGCTTTGATGGAGCTCCTGCCTACACGTAGGAGACATGCCCCAGGAGAGCTGGTTATTGCAGTCATGATTCACACCAGGCTCATTTAAACTTCACTTGTGTTTTGGCTGTCTCTTCATTTTTCCGCTCCACAGCATCTGCAGGTGAGGTGGCAAGAGCAAATATCAGCTGGTATTTCTTACCATAAGCTATTTAGTGGTCTCCTTCCCCTAGAAAGTTGCCCCTGTGGATGACACCAAGCTGAATTCCCTTGAACTGAGAAATGTGAGCTGCAATAGAGAAGCAAATGTCCCCCTCTTCACTGCTGGCCTATCCTTCTTGGAAATACAGGTTTCAGGTCTGTTTAAAGGCTGTGAAGAGAATTACTTTACTTTCAAGGTGGACACTGCAATTATTTACACCTCTCTGTGTTGCTGTTTCGGGGCCTTCCATTTCCATACGCTCACAATCCATAATCCCCAGGAAGGTCAGGAGCAGTGAATCTGCAGTGACTTAGAAGTGTCCTCCAGAAACCCCTTTTAGTGCATCTCCATGACCTATTTTGAATCACTTTATGCTTCTAGTTTAGGGACGATTTAGAGGCTTAAAGTTAGGCAACTCAACTCCCCTGTGGTGCAAGGCAGTGCTGGGGTTATTCTGTGAAATTCTGGAATTATTCTTATTTAGACATCAAGTGAGATGTCTAAAGAAAATTCTGTGGATATTTACTCTTGGAACTATTAGAGGAAGTTTCATTATTTGAATGCATTTGCATTAGGCTTGATGTGAGGTGACAGTCGATGATGCAAGTAAGAGCTAAAACTGTTAAAGAGTTTATCAAAGTTTTATAAAACATATACACTTTTTTGTCTGTTGACACTGGTTGAAGTGCTGAGGTCCTTCCTCTGCTTATCTCCAAATCTTCTTTGGGCCACCTAAAAAGAAGCTGAACCATAAGTCTCAGCATTTGGAGGTAAAAAGCCTGTCATGAGTGATGTAAATCATCTTTGCAAATAGATTGCTCTAATCTAAACTGCATCTAATTAGATGTCAGTTACAGCCTAAGTTGCTACAGAGTTAATATTGGCCTTATACAATGGCTTTATTTATACAGGTCTGATTCCATGTGAGAAACCCTTTTTTCTACCATAAATAACTTTTTTCTTGTCTCTTTTCCAGTATAGCTTGAGTCTTAAGGAAAACGTTTTTCTCTTTCATACTGGAAGCATACTCAATGAGTTATTCTCTCATAAATGTATTGCCTTAAATTATTTAAGAGGGAGGGATCTCTTTTCCTTGCATTTTTCTAGCATTTACTAGGGGAAAAGTGTCAGATTTGTTGTTGATTTTACTTTGCAGAGGTGATTTCTTTCTCTTTTTTATTTATAACATGCTCATTACATGAGCCCAAGAGGTGCCTTATGGACTTACAAGATAAGTAAACTTGAGAAGTGATACTGGGCAAATTTCTCCTCTTCATTTCCACCTCTCCATGTTCACATTGCATGGGATTGATTTCCAAAAGACAAGATAAATACAGAAAGCTGGCAGCTGAAAGCATCATCCACTGGGAACTTGTGTCCTGATTACACTGTGGAGAAAGTGATGTTTGCTTTATTCTGATTTATGAACAGGGCAATGACTGGCCAGGTGCTGGGCTAGCATCAACTATTTACTTTCCTACATAAAGAGTGATGAAAGGCATCAGAAAGCAGAAGGAGCAAAAAAATTTTTTTTGCATGCCTCAGCTAAGTAGATCACAGTGCTACTGGCAAGCAGCAATCCATCTTTGCTGTTTTGAAGAACATATTAACCTTTCTGGAGACCACAGCTCACTGGAGGGCTTTGGCCTGAAATTTCTCTTTCCCAATCAAAATCCTCACCCACAGTGGCTGTTCAGTCAGGAGTGAACAAAAGGCCTAAACACCAAGAGCAAGCCAGCTTGTGCTGCTTCTCACCTGGTGAGATTTCAAAGCATTTCAGACACCAGGGCTGAATTCAGCATCAGCACAACTCGAGCTGTGCATTGGACAAATACCTCTCATGGCTGCTGAAATAAACACAGTACAATGTCAGCTCCAGAAGACTCCACAGGCAAAACCCCTCACAGAATCGTAATCCAAGGCTCTGAATAAAACACCTCAGTGTCAAAGGGGCAGGACGCTGGAGAAAAAATAGCTCCTGTGCAACTGTTTAAAATCATATCTTAATGTCCAAGTAAAAAAAGGAGGCGAATAATTCTCACCAGCATCAGTTGAATGTGACTGGGTGATACTGGTAATGGTGCTGTTGGTTTATTTTCTGACATACTTTCATATCTTGTTTGTGTGTGTGCAAAATCCATGTATTTGAGGACTGACATGTGGGAAAAATTAATTCATCATTATATTGGTGAGTAGCTAATCATCTCAAGCTGGCAACATTGCGATACCTTTCAAAGCATTATGAGCAATTCTTTTCCTCCACCATCTTTATTTTATAACCTAGGCCAAAAAGCTTTGAAAACTCTGAGAAGAAATATGGATAAATCTCTTCTTTGGCTGCCTGGTGGGTTTTCTTTGTGCAACAAAGAAAGTGTAACTAAATACTTATAAATTTCAGATTTGTTTTGTTTTTAAGCTAAAACACATTAATTACAAGCATAAAGGATTCAGCACACAGGAACTGGTAATTGCTTCTCAATGTCTGATGTTATTTTTCATGTACATAAGGAAGTTGGAGGAGTTTGGGCTGATATGGAGAATAATACTACAGTGGTTTTAAATTGCAAAAGGTATCAGGTATTTTTTCCCTAACAATGCATTTTCTGTGCAACTGTGATGAAAATGTTTATGAGCCAAAATTAAGCCTTGTACTAAGTGTCCTGATTTTTCGGAGATACTTAACAAATTCCCTCTGCTAACCATGTTTAACAACCATTACAGATTAAAATATCCAAAAGTCTTGAAAATAATCACCCCTTAATCCATCCTTAGTTTGTTTAGGTGTAGTGCAAATTACTAAAAAATCTACTAAAGGTTTTGGAAGTATTGGATTCTTACTTCTAAAATCAAACTATCTGCTTGGATATCTGTCTGTGTTGAATCCCATGGGTTGTATTTCTAAGCTGATGAAATTTCATCTTTCAGTCATTGCTGTGATATAAACAAGGCTTTGAAGCTTTGTTTAAAAGCTATAAATAAGGCTTAAAGAAGCATTCTATGAAAATATAGCATATGCACAATACCTGCCTCTAAAGGCAACAAAAAGAATTGAATATATTGAAAAACATACGAGAATAAAGCAAGGGGAATGTAGCAATAGAAGCAAGTGGATTTGCATTAGCCAAGGGTCACAGCTAGAGAAAGCAGTTTCCTTTTTAAAAAAATTAATATTAATTTTCACAGCATTGCTGTTTGCTCTGTCTCCTAGGTGATACATTTCTTTGTAATGCTGATAAGACATACTGGGAAAAAAGCAGAGTAGGAATCTTCTCACCTAATTGTTTTTTACCCACATTTGTAGATATAGGGAACATGGCAATATCACCTCATGGTGTGGTCCTGCCTTTTTTCTACTCAGAAAAAACTTCAATCCATGGCTTATAAATATACTTTCCTTCTCTATTGTTTTTGTATTATTCTAGGGTTCTAGGAATGTTTGAATTGTATGTTTCACAGTGGATGATCTCTTATGCTCCATCCATTTGGTGAATTAAACGTTATGATTACTATTAACCTTCATTACAGATTTCAATGCTTTTTAAGGAAGTGCTGCATTTTTCACAATTTTTATAGTATTGATTACAGGAATTGCAACATAAAATATTTGCTACATTTGCTCATTGCTTTCATGGCCAAAATTAATATTTGCTTTCTAATTCTTTTATGGGTTAACGTGGTATGGTAAAAAAGTTTCATTTCAGTACAAAGAATGAAAAAGGAAAGAAGATCTTGGCTGCTTTCTCAGTCGTGGTGCATTGGATTCCCAGATTGCACATGAGCAGGATTTGAGAATAAATTTTTTCCAGTGTTGTGTCCTTACAAAGCATTTTGTTTGTCACCTATATGTGTTCACAGAAAATGGGCAGTAAATGCCAAGAAATACGAATTTAGAGCTGAATACGCAGTTCTTCAGCATCAGAGCCTGATCAAACCTGATTTTTTTAGCTCAGTCATTAGTACCAGCCAGAGTAATCTCTTGAGACTTGATCAAATTGGTTTGCATATCAGTGACTATATTAAGTACAAGGCTGAAGAAGGCCAAGGTGAATCAGAACACGCAAGCTTAATTTTCCTTTGTTTCAAACGTGCCCATGAGGTGTGGAGGCAGCAAGGCATTATTTCACTGATTGTATATTAGTATGAAGCTCACATTACACACTGGGCCTCGTCCTGGTTTTGTCATCTTTTAGAGCATTTAATATCATGCTGCTTGGAAGCCCTTGTGCGATCCACGGAACTAACAAGGCGTGAGGCAGAGCACTGTGGAGGACGTCAGGAACAGGAAATTATTTGGAAAGCTGAAGCTCTTTCTAGAACAGGCCTGTCTGCACATGGTTTGGGCAGACTTCCTTCTCCCGTGACAAACTGCAGGTGCTGAGTTGCTTGGAAGACTCGTGGTGTTATTTTGCTAAAAGACAAAGTATTCCCTCAATGTGGGGAGTGGGACGCGAGGTGGCTGATGTGGTAATGGGATGAAGCAAGAGCTTGCCAGCCCTCACAGGAGAGAAGGGGAAGACCAAAGGCTGGATGTGAGAGGGAGGAGGAATGGTCAGAGCACCTCAAAAGCACCATATTGAGGGTGCCAGGGAGCTCAGCACCGATGCAGGGAGGTGAGGGGCAGGGCCAGAGACAGCATGCCCACAAACTGACATGAAGTCATGCACATTGAAGCTGTCTGCACATTGGTATTTGTCCTTCAGCGGTGCAGGTTTAGAATGTCTTTCATTTTCTGCAAGTGGCATTCTAAAAACAGTGTAGAACCCAGTAGCACCCATCAGGGGTGTTGGGGTGACTGGCGTGCACTGCAGAGGTCCCGTCAGCCTCAGGTGCTGAGGGGCAGCTGGGGCTTGATGTGCAGCCCTGCTGCTTCTCAAAGACAGGAATGGCGTTATTCCCCCGTTGCTGCTGGGTGACTGAAGCTTCACCTCTCCTTTCTCAGCTTTGTCACCTCAAAATCAGCCCATGCTCGGGTGTGTCCTCGGTGGGGCCACCCCTGAGGACACAGCCTGACTCAGTAGGCACGCTGCTCCAGGCTCTCTGGAAGGAAAACAGAGCCTCTCATAAAGGTAAACCATCTTCAGACACGAACATCACTTCTGGATATATGAAAAGCATTCAAGATTTTAAAGTCAGGTATCTGTGGAGCATCCTTGGCCCTACACAGATGCTTTGTAAGCTTATAAATTCCTTCTCTCTATTGGTAAAATAATACATTAATACTAACTATACTGGCCTGTATACCTGTCATGGGTCCAGAACTTACTGTGAGATTTTCAAGTCAAGGCACTTGTATAGAAAATCTATTTTCAGTCATTTATAAAGGCTTTTAAAATTTTATTGGCTATAGTCTTTTTCCTTCTCAAATCACTGTATGGCCTCACCGATGGCAGCTGAAGTACAGACTCAGTCTTGCAAGCGAAAGCTTCCATAAAATGTTGCTAAATTCCTTTTCATAAATTGGTGCTCCTGCAGTGTGCAGCAAAAACTGGGGAGTATAAGTGCACTAGGAAAGTTTCATTAGCCTTTCTTTAGGATGGTCTGTGCTATGCAATTACAGCTTTCATGTGCATAATTAATATATTCAGCCCAAATTCACAGTGAAAATGCCACGCCACCCTCCATGTGTTTGAGGTACTGTATATATTTTTGTGTGATAAGTATACATATCATTGGGTGCAATTACAGTGAACATCTGCGAGTATATGTACACTGCTTTGCTTCATGATCATAACAGAAAAATTGAGCTAATTGATGATGATTTTTTTTAAAATTAGTTATCCCGGCTTCTAATCCCATGATCGCTTTACACAAGGGCAAAGCAAGGGTGCTTTCCCCGAGCATGTCTAACAGTCATTCCCACTACCAAACTATAGTTATCTGAGCATAAAGGGAAAAGCCTTAATAACACAGTGAATTTACACCCTTATCTGTGCTTGACAAAATTCTAGCTGTAATTTGATGTGACCATATATACAATATATGTTTTTATTTAAGTAATAATGACTGAGGAGTAGAGCATTTCCTGAAAATTAATGGCTGGCTGAAAAATTTTATAGCCCAGATTCAGCCAAGGGCCATTAATCCCAACTGGTCAATTCTCCATGAAATGCCTTATGTCAGGGGTCATTTGTTACATTCCCATCCCTCCCACCCACCGATAAAGAAGCAAAATTAAGTGTTGCTTTTCTCCTGTGGCATTGCTGAGCCTTGGAGCAGCCACTGGAAGCCCCTGCTAGAAAGTGTTGCAGTTGCTGCCTGGCAGTGAAGGTTTTGTAGTGGATGAGTGACGGAGAACGTTTCAAGTCTGGTCTTTCCCTGTGTATTACTTTACATTTCTAAGTGAATAAAGCTCTTCAGGTTTCTTCTTGGAGCTCTTCAGGTTTCTTCTTGGAGCTGACAAGGGGAGGAAACAACAGCTGTGTTTCCCTAGAAAAGCTGTGGCGTTAGGAAGGTGGGGGAGTTTGCACTCCACATATATCATAAATCTGTCTTATCTACAGCGGCTGCCATCCTTCCAGTATCTTACATTTATTCTGCTGTATTTAGTGACCAGTGTTAAATACTTGCAACTCTTGTTTATTCTCTCTGAATATTTCATTCATTGTTGGTAAAAATTGCTATATTTATTTGAGCTACATGGGGCTGTTTCAAACTGGAGGGCTGAGGTACGTGTAGTCACTATTGAAGCGAATTAATGAGAAAACAGAAAAATAATCGCAGCAAGCTTTCAAGAAAAGTATTGCTAAATATTCAGGGTGAAAAATAAAATCCTTGCATTTTTTTTACATTCTTCAGATTTAGGTAAAACCACTGCATTTCCTTTTGCAAAGCAGAATGAAAATCACATCTGTATACCATTATATGTGGCAAATCTGTCACCAGGATCTGTCACCCAGCACTCGGCCTCTCTTGCTGGCAAACACATACACCTTTGCTGAGGAAATAAGCTCTAACGACAAGGAATGACAACTCGGGGGCGGAGAAGGATGACAGCGAAAAGCCCAACACCCCTTGGGCTGAAGTGGTTCAGCTCTACCTTCAGTCATAGCTCTGGCAGCGTTTCCGTGTTCCTCCCAGTGTGTACAGGGGGTAATTCACCTGCCCACCGAGGGCTTTTGTCTCTGCTTTTCAAGAATAGGGAAGAAAAGCAGCCAGTCAGTGCCCATTCAGCCTGATCAACCTTTGGAGATCTATAGTTGAAGTTATAACTATTTATCTGCTTTTTTATGAGGTGGTTCCTTAGATAGCTTCTAGTCTTGGAAGCTAGAGACTTAATTTTCATTTCAACCTGCTGTCTCATTGGAAAGTGGGGTAAGAGAACTGAGCTTTCACTCTTCCACTCGTGAAATGGAACAACAAGCTTGTCCATTGTTACAATTTTGACTTAAGAAAGGCATTACAAACACAAAACTGAACTTATGTTATTATTCCATTTAAGTACTAGAGTCTGAGTGGTTGACTTGGAATGGTCCGTCAGCATATCTGTATAGCAGGAAGATGTAAATAAATTCAGCTTCAAGTGAAGCAAGATTTTCAAGATCTCTCAAACCTTATAAGTCCATGAAAGAAATGCTGCATCCTAGGTGTCTTGTGGTTTTCCCTGGGAGTTTGCTTTAGGGATCTCAGTTTCAGAATATTGGACAGAAAGGGTACAGTGAGCTCAGGTGACCCGGAACATGTTTAACTCTGTTTCTTTAAGCAAAGGGATTTAGGTAATTTGTAATTTCTTCTATATCCCGTACACAAAATATTGTTCGTAGCACTAATCTGAACAGCACAACCACATAAAAGTGGATTTAATTCTAAATTATTTTTATTAAGATGGATAATTTTTTCAAGTGTTTTGTTGTGCAGTCTGTGACTGGAGCCTCAGTCTTGCTAATAGTTTCACCCAAGTGGTCCCACTGTGCAGTAGACTACTCACAGGCACGGTTTTGCCTGTGGATGCTGGCATTTGCAGGATCACAGCCGTTTTTTGCTAAAATTATTCTTCATCTTCAAAGCAAATCACTTCTAATGAAATTACATGAGCTTGATAGCAACACCACCACCCAGACTGGATCTGCAATCTGTTTTTTTAATTATGGAATCTAATTATTTTTCTTCTAATATTTACTGTTGAATTTAATTCTTATTTTGTTTTTATCACTTCAACATCCTAAATTTCAGGGATTCACTAGAATGTGTCACATCATTATAACCCTTATTATGAATTATTCGCAGTAATTACTGCGTTGATGCAAGCTTCATTGTGAAATTTAAAGTGCCAGAAAATCTGGTGGTGATACTGTTTTACTCTTTGGATGTTCTTAAAATAAGTCAGAGTCAACAGATTGCAAAAATATGCAATTACAAAGTTATTAAAATGCAGATTTTTGGCAGGAAGCCACTGCAGTCTCCTGTGTTCACAGCTGCCTATTTACAGCAAAACCGCCCTGAGCAGCCTGTGCTGGCTTCTTTGAGCAATTACAGCTCATTGGGTCAGGGCAGTGGCCTCTCTGAGGACCAGGTTCAGTCACTTTTTACCTCCTGGGTCATAAGCTTCATTTGAAATTATTTTTTTAGGCAGGAGGGGTTGACAGTGGGCCGTTGTCTTTTGTTCGCTGTCACGCTGACGGTAAGTGCAGGGTGCCTCTCCTGAGCCTGTGTACGTCCTGTACCTACGTCTGCGCAGATGGCTCCTCGGATTAGAGTGAGGACCATTCAGCAGCATGAATTTTGAATTACACTTTTGAGGTCAGTGTAACATGCCTCTTCCCCAGACGGAGCTGCCTTTAATCATTGCTGCCTTCACAGTTCTCTGGGAGCAGGGCATACTGGAATATTAACAAAGTGGCAGATGCTTTGCTTTAATGAAGAAATAAGCACTGTCATTTTACCTTCATCCTATCCCCCATAATGCCACTGGATGCCCCAGTGGTTTTTTTTCTTTCTCTCTGCACAGTGACTTGGGAACAAAAATTATGACCTACTTAGTGTAAAAAAAAAAACTTTCAAAGTTGATGCTCAAAGGGTTGTGTGTGCAGACACTCAACACCACTGCTGCCAGCCAAAAACTGCTTTGCCTGTGGTTTAGCATCCAGGTAGGACCATTCTGTGCTGGCTCTTTCTCAGTGTCTATTTTTGCGAGGTGCTTGCAGTATGGACTTCTGTCATTCATTTGTGCAGCTTCTCCCAAGAAACAAAGTTCTTCTCCCTCCATGAAATTTAGAGACTGGAACATAACATGAAAATGAGGGGGAAGATTCTGCAAAATAACGTGTGGAGCGTCTAAGCAGCAAGAGTGAGCAAGTCATCCCTGCTGTGAAACTGGGGTGATGTTCCCAGAGTGTGGAGAGGCAGAAGTTCGCTCTGCCTGAGATGAAGTGTAATGAAAGCATCTCCCCTTCTAAAGCTCTAAATGTCTCGTGATGTTGGGGGCTGGCTGGCTGTGTGGAGCAGATGTCAGTGAGGGTCTGTAACAGTCTCACAGGACAAGTGACATTTAGGGGTTCAAGATTGAAACAGAGCAGGACCAGTAGAGAATATATTAGAATTGGTTGGTATTATACAATCCCATTATATATGGGCCTACCTGGTAATACTTTAACTTGCTCCTGATAGAAATACCTTTCTTCTCTCTCAAAGTCCAGTCTGCATTGTCCCAAAAAATTCAAAATGTATCCACCCTTTTCATAGATTTT
>VYZT01060781.1:0-13720 GCA_013400735.1 Pomatostomus ruficeps | reverse complement strand
AAGGAAGAAATAAAAGTCAGTGCAGGTTGGGGGGCATTTATTAGACAGGGACCACAAAACGGTGAGGTGGGGAAGGACCCAGCAATGTGAATGAGTGTGCCTGTCACTAATTGCAGTGGTAATTGGGTATTTCTGGCACAAATAAAGGTTTTATTAACACCACTCATGCAGGAAAGATAGAGCAGGCTGGATTTGATGCATTTCCCACTATTTTCTGGTGATTTCACACAGAGCAGCGCCTGTTGTGTGGCAGCTCCTCCAGAATTTCTGGATATTTCAATTTGAGGATCGTTGCTGTGAAGGGCAGCGGCCTCCCAGAGGCTCAGAGCTGCAGTCCCCGCTCGCCTGAGCTTATTCTGGATGGGATGAACTCCACCAAGAGCTCATAAAAGCTGAAATGTCACTTCTACCCCAGCAGAGCTGCTGGGAGACTTCATTCTGCAAATCCACCGAGTCCCCCTGCAGCTCAGAGCAGCTGCTCTCAATTTGCCAGCTCTGCAGGCCCGGCTCCTGCCTTGATTTTTATTCACATTTTATTTTTTAAATCCAAGCCGTGGCCGCGTTCATGCATGTCAGAGCAGCCATGCATTATTCAGAACCTGCAGAGCAGAGCCCAGCAGCACAGGTGGGGTTTTCTGTGCTGATCCATTTCAGGTTTAACAGAAATTGGGCTTGAAAGGGGAAGAAACGAGGAGCAGAGACACCGTGGAGAGGAGGATTCCCAGCAGGGCGGTCAGGGATTCAGCGAGCTGGTATTTCCTGGGATACTCAGCTCCTGCAAACTGAAATATCTCGTTTCACGGCGATGGATTTATGCTACATCAACCAGAGCACGGGATTTAATTATTAATGCCGTCATTTATTATGCCATGTATCAATAAAGGAATGTGAAAACCACGGCGCTTCGGATCCCAGCGAAACAATGGAACTGCGGGCTGTCAATTTTCCTTCTCATGTTTTTTTTTTTGAGTGGAAAACCCTTTCAAAACAAGCAGTGGAACTGCGGGCTGTCAATTTTTCTTCTCACGTTTTTTTTTTTTTGAGTGGAAAACCCTTTCAAAACAAGTCGTGGAATTGCGGGCTGTCAATTTTCCTTCTCTTTTTTTTTTTTTTTTTTGAGTGAAAAACCCTTTCCTGTGTGCCAGGAGGGTGGGGAATGTGGCTGCAGACAGCCCTGTAGCATGGTATTTCCATGGGACTCGGGGTGAGGACGGAGGTAAAAAAAAGCCGCTCCTGACGGCATCCTGCTCCCAAAATTTGAATTTCCAGGCACTGGGGAGTGCTGCTGGATTCCCCCACTCTCTTTGTCTCCCTTTTGTTGCTTTCTGCTGTAATGCAGAGGATCTCAAGGATGTGTCAGTGCTAGAGAAATCAGCGCAGGGAGCAGAGGGAGGGGATAAGGGCAGGATGGAGTGGTCTGGGCCACCCAGCATCGTCCCCCTTTCCCCCAGTGGAGCCGAGGCTGCTCCTTTACTGGTTTAACTGGGGCTGAGTGTCCCCAGTGCATCAGCACCTCAGGCAGAGAACCCCAAACCGAGGTTCAGCCTGTGCAAACCTCTCTGGGTGAGCTAAATAATTCAAATTATTGCGAGGGATGGTGCAGGAAGGGAAAGGCAGCTGAGCCTCACCCCTGGCAGTGCCCAAGGCCGGGTTGGAGCAGCCTGGGACAGCGGGAGGTGTCCCTGCCATGGCAGGGGTGGCACTGGGTGGGTTAAAAGTCCCTTCCAGCCCAAACCATTCCATGATCCCAAATCCCACTGCTACCTAAAGAAAAACAACAACCCCGTGACAAACATTCCTGTTCACTCCTCACTGAGCACCCAGGAATGACCTGAAAGCACCCAGGGAAGCCCAGTGGGGTTTGCCTCTTTTTTCCTTTTTTAAATAAAGAATTTCCTCATCAGAAACTGCAACTGGGACAAAACCCCACTGCTGCCTAAGGAGAACCAACAATTCCGTGACAAACATTCCTGTTCATTCCTTGTCCTCTGCTGCAGCCGTAATTAACACATCTCATCCTTAAAAAACTCACATTTCTTCAAGGAAAAGCTCTGATTTGGGCCTCACTGAGCACCCAGAAATGACCTGAAAGCACCCAGGGAAGCCCAGTGGGGTTTTTCCTTTTTTTCCCCCTTTTAAATAAAGAATTTCCCCATCAGAAACTGCAAAAGTCACAACCTCGTGACAAACATCCCTTTTCACTCCTCACTGAGCACCCAGGAATGACCTGAAAGCACCCAGGGAAGCCCAGTGGGGTTTGTCTTTTTTTTTTTCCCTTTTTTAAATAAAGAATTTCCCCATCAGAAACTGCAAAATCCCACTGCTTTTACTGCAGAAGCAACAACCCCGTGACAAACATCCCTGTTCACTCCTTGTCCTTTGCTGCAGCCATAATTAACACATCTCATCCTGCAACTGGCACTCCCTCAAGGAAAAACTCCAACCTGAGCACCAAAAAATAACCTGAAAGCACCCAGTGAAATCCAGCGGGGTTTTGCCCTTTTTTTTCCCTTTTTTAATCAAAGAATTTCCTCTTCAGAAACTGCAGCAGGGACAAAACCCCACTGGTTTTACTGCAAAAGTGACAACCCCGTGACAAACATCCCTGTTCACTCCTTGTCCTTTGCTGCAGCCATAATTAACACATCTCATCCTGAAAAAACTCACATTTCTTCAAGGAAAAGCTCTGATTTGGGCCTCACTGAGCACCCAGAAATGACCTGAATGCATCCAGTGAAATCCAGTGGGATTTGCCCTTTTTTTTTCTTTTTTAAATAAAGAATTTCCCCGTCAGAAACTGCAACAGAGACATTTGGGTGGAGCCTGCAGTGGCTGCTGCTGTCACTGCAGAGGCAGAGAAGGAGCTGTGCCTGCCTGGTTGGGATTTACACACAAATCAAGCAGTCCTGAGTGGAAAAAACAAAGCACAAATATTGGTTTTCCCTTTTTTTAATGATTATTTTTATTTCCTAAAAGCCCAGCTCGGAGGGTGTGGGGAACCAGGCACTCCCACTGCTAAAAACATTCAATAATTCTGATGTCAGGCCTTATGTGTTTGTCTAAAATGATATCAAAGTCTCTGCATGAGTCGAATTAAAACAGGCAAAGGGAAATGCTCTGATCTGCTTTGATGAATTAGAACAAAATCTCACATTTGAGGAATTCCCCTCCCTATATTCCAAAATAGGAATATTTTAAGTACAAGGCAGCGCTCACAGGAATTTCCACAGCAAAGCGGAATTTTGTCTGTGAGGACTGAGCTACAGACTCTGGATTTCAGAAGAAATGCAAATGAGGGTTTAATTTCTTCCCTTTGAAGCAGCATTTGCTTTGTTGGTGCCGGATACAGCAAGAGCCTGGGCAGCTTTTGTTCCTTTATTGTTATTTACACCAATTTCTGCACGCAGGGACAGCAATTTGCTCGCTCTGAGTTTGTTCTGTCCCTTGATTACAGGAGCTGCAGGCAGCCAATCCTTTCATCTGAGCTCTGTCAGGGAACGCTTAATTAGAAGATTCATTAATTAGCTTTGTTTATTTGATGGAACAGGCCTCCGCACTAGGCCGCAAATCTGGTGGCAGATCCCAGGGTTGGTTCTTATCACCGAAAACCAATTAAAAACGTGTTCTGCTTTTGGTTCCAGCAATTAAACATCAGCTACGAGGGTTTGGGGTCAAATCCTGCAATGGTTTGGGTGGGAAAAGACCTTAAAAAATCTCTTTTTCCACCCCCTGCCATGGCCAGGGCACCTTCCTCTGGCCCAGCCTGGCCTTGGGCACTGCCAGGGGTGGAGTGGCTCCTCTGGACAAATAAAAATCCTGGAAAACCCTCTCAGCCCACTTGGAAGGAAATCATTTATTAATTTGTAAAGTTTCGTTGTTTTAATTGCATCTTCTCCGACGTGAGGAGAAAGGGTTGGACCCAACAGAGCCAGGGCCACACCAGGAGCTGGGTTTGAGCTGGGTTTAAACTGGGTTTAAACTGTATTTAAAATGGGTTTAAGGTGCGTTTAAACTGGGTTTAAGATGGGTTTAAGGTGGATTTAAACTGGGTGTAAAATGGGTTTAAGCTGGGTATAAGATGGGTTTATACTGGGTTTAAACTGGGTTTAAACTGTATTTAAGATGGGTTTATACTGGGTTTAAACTGGGTTTAAACTGTATTTAAGATGGGTTTAAGGTGCGTTTAAACTGGGTTTAAGATGGGTTTAAGGTGAATTTAAACTGGGTGTAAAATGGGTTTAAGCTGGGTATAAACTGCGTTTAAACTGGGTTTAAGATGGGTTAAAGACGGGTTTAAACTGGATTTAAACTGCATTTAAACTGCATTTAAGCTGGGTTTAAGATGGGTTAAAGACAGGTTTAAACTGGATTTAAACTGGATTTAAACTGCATTTAAGCTGGGTTTAAGATGGGTTAAAGATGGGTTTAAACTGGATTTAAACTGCATTTAAGCTGGGTTTAAGATGGGTTTAAGTTGGGTTTAAAAACTGAGTTGAAGCTGAGTTTAAGCTGCATTTGAACTGGGTTTAATCTGAGTTTAAACTGCATTTAAACTGGGTTTAAGCTGCATTTAAAATGGGTTTAAACTGGGTTTAAGCTGGGCCTGGCTATAGGAGCCCCCCCTTTTAAGACCACCTGATGGTCTGAGTCGAGCTGAGCTTTGCTGTGCCCCAAGGAGCTGCTCTGGGAACAGCTCCTTCCTTCTGCAAAGCTTCAAGTTGTCTCCAATAATTCTATTTTCCTCAGGAAAACAGAGGCAAATAATTCTATTTTCGTGGTGCTGGCTGAGGGCTGGGGGCTGAGGGAACACGCGCTGGAACAAGCGCAGCTGGTGTGTAACAACAGCAGAAATTCAATATCCCTCGTGTTTTGGGAGCTGGATTCTCACAGCAACAGCAACATCCTGAGAGAAGCAGCAGGAATATTTCCCTTTTTTTCCCATTTTTGCTGTGCCAGCTGCAGTTGGTGACAGGGCAAAGGGAAAAAACTGCATTTACAGCACGGCTGAGAGCACGTGGAGGCTCATAAACCAGCCAGAAACTCCATTTCCTGCCCCAAATTGTCCAGCATGAACGAAAATAAAGATAAAACACGGCTCCCAAAGAGCATTCCTTTGTGGGCTGTGAGGGTAATTAAAAACCAGAGATTTCCCAGTTGTGGTTTTATCTGCAGGGAGCTAGAGCAGAGAATTCCAGGATGTTCTTGCTTTGGGGATGAACAGCTGAGGAATAATTTCCCCATCGCTCAGTTATTTAAATCCTGGGGGTATTTTTTCTCCTCGCTGCAGAGGCAGCAGCAAAAATCCGAGCTGCAAAAATTCACAGAGCCACCTTGGAGCGGGTGAATCCTCTCCCCGCACGCACGGGCGAGAAGATGTAAAAAATCCCATTATTTCCCCGTCTGGCACGAGCTGCTGCCCATAAACCACAGCTGCCAGGGTGCAATAAAGCTCTGCTGCAGTGAGGTGGCTCCGGGCAGCTGAATTTGCTCAGCTCTGCAGTCTGTGAATAAAAATCGCTGAATTCTGCAGCCTGAGCTCCTCACCCCACCCCAGAGCTCCCTGCAGGCAGCCCAGCCCCGGTGTCCGGGGTTTCTGTGGGATGGAAACGCCTCCGTCACTCCGGGTTTATTTTAATATCGCTTAATTGAAGCGGCTGCAGAGGTCTGCAAATCCTCGTCTCTGTTTCAGCTGTTTTTTCATCCCTGGCACTGCTCCTCCTGGAGAGGAAAGGGCTTTGCACCACTCCGAGGCTGAGATTAAATGATGAATTACCCAGCCTGAGTGAGAGGTTTTCACAGCAGAGGTTACCAGGAGAATCAGGGGTTTCTTGGCTCTAATAAATTAAGAAAAAGAGTTGCTGGTTTTTCCTTCATGCAATTTTTTTGAGGGAAATATTTTTCTATTTTTCTCTCTGTGCAATTTTTCTGAGAAATATTTCACTGCCGTTAAAACTGCAGTTGGGTTTTTCATTTTTGTTTTTTTTTTCTCCTTTAACATCTCTCTCTCTTAGTATTTTCTGAGATTCAACGAGGTTGGAGCCTCTGCTTTGGAGACACTCGGGATGTTCCGTCTGCTCCCCTCAGAGAAGCCCCAAGCTGAGCTCAATCTCAGCCCCCAAGGGTTCTGCACATGTAGGGCTGAGGGACAGGGAGTGTTTGTGACAGGGACAGGGACAGGGAACGGGGATAAACATGGATAAAAAGGGGATGAAAATGTCTAAAAGAGCAGAGGCTCCAGCCTTGCCCGGAGCCTCCTCTCTGCAACAGGTTTGTTCAGCTGGGCTGGAGTCTCAGGCAGGGCCGGGAATTCGAATGGGGGACAGTTCCCTCATTTGTTCCGTTCCTGATTGGGGATTTGAGGTCGAGCTGCTGATTTGGGAGCTCCATCCAATTGGATCCGCGTTGGACCCGGGGGTGCTGCTCGGCTGTTCCCACCTTTCACAAACTGTGCCCCTAAAATCCCATTAAATGCAAAATAATTCCCTTTTCCCTGCACTGCTGGGGCTGCCTGGGATTTTTACCAGCCCTTGAGGCATCACCAGAGCAGAGGCAGGGGCAGGACACGCAGACACAGCAGGGGCAGGACACGCAGACACAGCAGGGGCAGGACACACAGACCCAGCACTGTCCATCTGGAAAGGCCCAGCTCAGACTCTTCAGCAGGATCAATACCCAAATCCATCAACATGAGGCACTGAGAGAAATGTCCCCGCTTGGGGTTCATTTTGCAGGGGTCTAATTTTGGAGCAGCTCGTGAGGAGCCTGTGGGTGCCTGAGGGGTTTTTAATGAGCAAACGCACCAGGAACATCCTTGGAAACCATCGCCAGGGCTGCTAAAATGATCTGAACTCAATTTTTAGCTGGGACAATCTGAATCTGCTCTGAGGCTGATTCATGTTTGTGATGCATCCTGAGATCTGCAGATGAAACGCTCCAGAACGAGACAAAGTGTCCCTCTGTTCTTGTCATGCACAGAAACACCCACTGTACTTGAATCACTGGGAAACCTTGATGCTTCCTCCCCTCTCCCTTCTCCTCCATCCTTTTGATGCCTTAAGATTCAGCTTTTATATTTTTCAGACCCTGCCCTGCTTTAGTGTGTGACTCTCGCACTCCCCACGGGCTGGGAGCTCCTGTTCTCCCATCCTGCTCAGACACAACAAATCCTCTCCAGGCTGCACTCAAGGACACCTCGTTGGCCCAGGCCCCCAAAGATGGAAACCAAACCTCTCCAAGGGGGGACAGACTTGGGCTCAATTCCATCATCCCCTGCAATTGGCACTGGAGAATGAACCCTGAGCTGGGAATGGATCCAAACTGATCCAAGTGCAGCAAACTCGTGCCCCGGGCTCCAGCTTGGCTGTGGCCTCTCCCGGAGAGGCTCTGCCTGCCCGAGGTGTCCCTATTGAAGGCCCTGCAATAAATCCCCAGTTTATTCTCTCAGTTTTATCTGTTTCTGCTCAGGGCAGCCTCTGCTCAGGCATCACTTTAATTCTGTTTCTTTGATGAACATTTCAGGAGCCTGGGTTTGGGTGCCGCTTTTGGAGCTGCACAAAGCGCGGTGGGAACGAGCTGCTCCTAGAAAATGCTCCGAGGGATCGGTTCCAAATGTTCCTGAGGAGTTCAGGAGCCCTGGAGACTCTGCTGGGGAGCGTGGGAGGGAGGCAGAGACACGGAGGGAAGGGGAGACCTGCACCTCCCACACACGCTCTGTGATAATTCCATGAATCCCCTCCAGGCTGCTCCGATGAGATCCTGCTGATGTCTCACAGACAGTTCTGTCTGGAGGAACAACCTGATGGGAATCCCAGGGCTGGAGAAAAAAAAGGATTTCCTAATTCCAGCCCCTCCTGCAGCTCTGAACTCCCTCCACCCCTGCACCCCCCACAGCCGAGCAGCTGAGCCAAAAAGGGATTTAAACCAGGGAGCAACAACCCCGTGAGCAGATCCCAGGGAAAAACGAAAAGGTTTTTCCTGCAGCTCATGAAAAGCCAACATTTCAGAGCTCAGGGACAAAATTTCAAGTTTTGTCCTTGCAGAAAATTCTGGAAGTCTTTTCCCAAAGGAGTCAGGAGCTGCGCTGGGTGAGATTTAGAGCCCAGGGTGAGGGGTGAGGTTTGGATTTGTGGCCACCAAACTGCAATGAAAGCCGGAGTGACAAAAGCCAGCAGCGGGGATGAGGATTTGTCATGCGGAGCTGCGGTGCCCCTGGTGCTCCCGTGGGTATTTTCATTTCTGCAGGGAGATTTCAGGCCAGGAATTGTTAATGAGGCAGATTTATTGTGGCCCTACCCGCAGCCGGCCTTGGCTTGTCCTGGAACAGAGGAAAAACTGCATTCTAACCATTTGCCAAATGGCGAAATATTTCTTTTTGCCTCTATTTCACCATTTTATGCATTTTACAATTATTTATGGTGTGGTCATCATGGAAAAAAACCCATAAAAATTAAAGGTATCCCATGCAGGATTTTCTAAGCACTCCATGGGGTTAAACGCTACAGAAAGAGGATAAAAAAAATTAATATATAAACTTCAGCTCACTGCATAAATCTACAAGAGCTCTGGAAATAAAAATTGTGCATTATCACTTAATTAAAAAGCTTTGTCACGAGGAAACAAGACACAGCTGTGCCGTGATGTTCACCATTATTGCGTTTCAAATAAAATATGGGAAAGCAAAAGTGATCCTAAAGCAAAAGTTGGGCTTGGGTTTTTTTTTTCTTTTTAATATTCTCTATAAAAGCTCTGAACAAAGGAAAGTGGGATTTTAAAAACAGAGCTGGAGGCAGTGAATGATCCACAGAATCCCAGATTGATTTGGGGTGGAAGGGACCTTAAATCCCAGCTCGTTCCAGCTCCTGCCATGGGCAGGAACCTTCCCCTGACCCGGCTGCTCCACCTCGCTGCTTTTTTCCCTTCCCGAATTCCACCAAAACTGCACATGGGGCAGATCTGGGAGTTTTTCTGAGCTTTTTTGCAGAAATCCCAGAGGAAAAAGGGGTTAAAGGAGCAGCTTGTACAGCAGGCAGCGCAAAGCAGCAGCAGGGAGCGTTTTATTGCTGCCAATTCCTGCAAGAAACGAAAAAAAATTTCAAATTTCCCCTAGGCCGGCCTTTCTTCCAAGCAGTGCCGGCGATGGAGAATCGCTGCTGACTCACGCAGAGCCCGGGAGGGCTCATTTCGAGAGGGAAATCGCTGCAGCACTCTCGCTGTTCATCAGAGGTTATTGCTGCTCTCCGGAGAGGCGGGCGATGCATTCCCGGAGAGAGAGGGCTCGGCAGCGGCTCCGGGCGGCTGCAGCCGCGGATCTCCGTGTCACAGCAATGATTCCCTCACACGGGCACTCGGGAAAGGGGCACGGGGGGAAAAGGGAGAAAAGAGAGATAAAAGTCCCGGTGTGCGGGATGAACGAGCTGTCCCCATCCTTCTCGCTGCGGGCACGGCTGGGAAGTTGCGGCGGGGGAGCTGCGGGAGTGACTCAGCATCCATCCCCCGGCCGTCTGTCCGTCCGTCCGTCCGTCCGTCCTCCTGCGGCAAAACGGGGCCGGGGCGCGGCCACCGCCCTGCCCGGGCTACGGGCACGGCTACTGCCCTGCTCCGGGGGCGATCCACACGGGACAGAGCCCGGGGAACAGACCCTGCGGGACAGAGCCCTGCCCGGGCNACTGCCCTGCTCCGGGGGCGATCCACACGGGACAGAGCCCGGGGAACAGACCCTGCGGGACAGAGCCCTGCCCGGGCTGCTCCGGGGGCAATTCCTGCGGGACAGACCCTGCGGGACAAAGCCCGCGGGACAGAGCCCTGCCCGGGCTGCGGCACCGCTCGGGGATCCTGAGGGACAGACCCTGCGGGACAGAGCCCTGCCCGGGCTGCTCCTGCCCTGCTCCGGGGGGAATTCCTGCGGGACAGAGCCCGGGGAACAGACCCTGCGAGACAGACCCCTTGTCCACGGCCACCGCCCTGCCCGGGCTGCGGGCATGGCTACTGCCCTGCTCCGGGGGCGATCCCTGCGGGACAGAGCCCGGGGGACAGAGCCCTGGGGACAGACCCTGCGGGACAGAGTCCTGCCCGGGCTGCTCCTGCCCTGCTCCGGGGGCAATTCCTGGGGGACAGACTCTGCGAGACAGACCCTGCGGGACAGAGCCCTGCCCGGGCTGCGGGCACCGCTCGGGGGTCCTCAGGGACAGAGCCCGCGGGACAGAGCCCTGCCCGGGCTGCTCCTGCGCCTCTGGGGGCAATTCCTGCCGGACAGAGCCCTCAGCCACGGCCACCGCCCTGCCCGGGCTGCTGGCACCACTCCGGGGATCCTGAGGGACAGACTCTGCCCGGGATGCTGGCACCGCTCCGGGGGCAATTCCTGCTGGACAGACCCCATGGGACAGACCCTGCCGGGGCTGCTGGTGGAGCTCCTGCCCTGCTCCGGGGGCAATCCCTGCAGGACAGACCCCGCGGCCACACCAGACCCCTGCCCCGAAATCTCCCTGCCAAAACCAGCGCCTTCCAAGGCCACCCCAAACCACGGAGCCACTTCCCTGGGCCTGGCTGCAGGGAGGGCAGGAGCAGGGCTGGGATGTTCCTGCAGGGAGGGCATGGACAGGACTGGGATGTTCCTGCAGGGAGAACATGGACAGGGCTGGGATGTTCCTGCAGGGTGAACATGGACAGGGCTGGGATGATCCTGCAGGGAGAGCACGGACAGGGCTGGGATGTTCCCATCTTCCTGCAGGGAGAACATCAGCAGGGCTGGGATGATCCTGCAGGGAGGTCATGGACAGGTCTGGGATGATCCTGCAGGGAGGTCATGGACAGGACTGGGATGTTCCTGCAGGGAGAGCATGGACAGGTCTGGGATGATCCCATCTTCCTGCAGGGAGAACATTGGCACAGCTGGGATGTTCCCAGTCCTCTCTGCAATCCAGGAAGGGGCAGGGGCAGGGTTTGGATGTTCCCAGCCCCCTCTGCGATCCAGGAAGGGGCAGGGGCAGGGTTTGGATGTTCCCAGTCCCCTCTGCGATCCAGGGAGAGCAGGGGCAGGGTTTGGATGTTCCCAGTCCCCTCTGCAATCCAGGGACACCACCGCTCTCCCGGGAGCCGCAGGAATCGCTGCTCACTCCCACTCTGCCATTTCACCTCCCACGCACCCCGAGCAGCTGATGCCTCCTGTCCTGCACTCCTCCAAACTCTCACGGAATTACAGCTGATTTAATAATTGTCATTATTAAATGAGCAAAAAAAAGGTGGAAAATGGGACAAATTGCCAGAGCCACACAGCTGAGGCTGCTCTGCTGCAGCAGGAACAGGGAAGGTGCACAGGGACAAGGTTTGGGTTTGTTTTGTCGAGGGCTGCGAGGGCAGGGGGGGAACTCGACCCCAGAGTGGGAAATTCGACCCCAGAGTGGAAAACTCAATCCCAGAGTGGGAAACTCAGTCCCAGAGTGGGAAACTCAGTCCCAGAGTGGAAAACTCAATCCCAGAGTGGGAAACTGGGCTCTTCCCAGTCCCACTGCAGGACTGGGCCCAGTTCCTGCAGCCTGGATGGGGTGTGGAGAAGCTCTTGGTGCCCACCGGCTCTGCCGTGTGTGCCAGAGCTTGAGAAAGGTGTCAGGAACGAGGGAGAAGAGCCCCAAGGCCGGTACAAACCCCACTCCTGATTCTCCATCTGTTCCCACCCCACCTCTCTGTTCCTTATTTAACACCTATCCCCGGAGTGTTGGTGATTTGGGCTGTAAATTGACTTTTTTCTTTCCCCTCACCCAATTTCACCTGAAAACCAAACAACCTTCCCTGGCACAAAACCATTCTGCTCCTGTGGACATCCCAATCCTCTTGTTGCAGCGTTTTTGGGGCAAGTTTTATGGGATATAAAACACAAACTGCAGCTCTGGGGTGAGGCCTGGAGCCTGTTTAACCCTCTGCGAGCCGGGGCGCTGCAGGAATCGCTGCCCGGAGCAGGGAAGGCGGCTCCTTGCAGCCCTCGGGGCTCGCAGCAGCTCTGCTGCCGGCCAAAGGCGGCCGAGCACCGGAGCTCCTCCTTTCTGCGGGCCTCTCCTCTCTCCCCTCCCTTCTCCTCTCCCCTTCCAGCTGGTGCAGCGTTGAACTCCTGCCAGGAGCCGGCCCCGCTGCAGGAGCAGCAGCTCTCCGGAGCAGCAGGAGATGCAGGAAATGCTCTCCCCGAGCTCCTCGGGACTGCAGGGCTCGAATGATCCCTCCTCCCTGTTCCCCAGAACATCCCAAACCCCCCGGAGCAGCGCAGGGTCCCAGCACCGCGTGGGGACAGGAAGGGATAGCGTGGGGGAACAGGACTGGAAGCCAGGACACCGGAGGGATTTTCCCAGGTGTGACACCCAATGATTTTTCCAGATGTGACACCTGATGATTTTTCCAGGTGTGACCCCTGATGGATTTTTTTCCCAGGTGTGACACCTGATGGAATTTCCCAGCTGTGACACCCAATGATTTTTCCAGATGTGACACCTGATGATTTTTTCCCAGATGTGAACCCTGACAGATTTTTCCAGGTGTGACCCCTGATGGATTTTTCCAGGTGTGATCCCTGATGGATTTTTCCCAGATGTGACACCTGATGGATTTTCAGGTGTGACCCCTGATGATTTTTTCCCAGGTGTAACCCCTAATAATTTTTTCCAGATGTGATTTTTCCCAGATGTGACCCCTGATGGATTTTTCCAGGTGTGACACCCGATGATTTTTTTCCAGGTGTGACCCCTGATGGATTTTCAGGTGTGACCCCTGATGTTTTTTCCCGCTATGATCCTGATGGATTTTTGCAATCAGCGCCATCCATCCCATTCCCCATCTGTCCCCGTCCCTGCTCCCCAGGAATAATGGATGCTCTGACCCTTTCAGCCTCTTCCTCCTGGGATAACCCAAATGGGGGCTGTGTCCCTGCCCATAACTCATCTCCCCCCGTGGCCGGGGCTGACAAATGGCATTTGCTAATGGAGCCTCCCTCCGCCATTGCTCACGGGCGGGTAATTCAATAATTTAATCGAGCTGATGGCTGTATCCTGGAATAAATTGAATTAAAATCCTCGCAGCAGCTGCACGTGGAGTAGAATCTCCAGGCTCTTCAGCTGCCTCGTTTATCAATTTATTCCTGAGTGGTTCAGGCAGGTGCATCAGGGAGCGGTGCAGGAATTGGGGCAGCGGATGAGCCAAGCTCTGCCTCGCCCTACAACACGAGGAATAAACCCAGAGAAATCCCAAACTGGGCTCTGGGGGTGCAGCTTTGTCCTCTCTCATTTTTTAATTGGAGTCATTAATTGCACCATGAGAGCAGAGGATTTCTGGGGTAACCACGGGGTGAGTTCAGCTCCCGGCTGTGGATGTGCTCAGGAAATCACCCACACCCATCTCTGCCGTTCCCAAAACCCTCTGTGCCTGGATTCGCTGCCGTTCCCAAAACCTTCCCTGCCTGGATTCACTGCCGTTCCCAAAACCCTCCCTGCCTGGATTCGCTGCCATTCCCAAAACCCTCTGTGCCTGGATTCGCTGCCGTTCCCAAAACCCTCTGTGCCTGGATTCGCTGCTGTTCCCAAAACCCTCCATACCTGGATTCGCTGCTGTTCCCAAAACCCTCCATACCTGGATTCGCTGCTGTTCCCAAAGCCCTCCATACCTGGATTCACTGCCGTTCCCAAAACCCTCCATACCTGGATTCGCTGTCGTTCCCAAATCCCTCCATACCTGGATTCGCTGC
>VYZT01060779.1:23029-42664 GCA_013400735.1 Pomatostomus ruficeps | reverse complement strand
TTTGAGCAACCTGGTCTAGTGAACAGCATCCTTGCCCAAGGTAGGTAGGTTGGAACTAGATGACCTTTAGAGATCTCTTTCAGCCACAGTCCTACTATGATTCTATGAAATCGGTGGCTAGTCAGGTGTCTCCTGTCTGAGATCAGCATAATTGACCAAGGGATTAGATGAGTATCTATCCTATGGATTAATAGCTCAAGAAGAAGGAGCTATTACAGCTCCTAGAATGTCTTTAGGATGACATTTCTGCTCTTACCTTGCACATTAGTCTTAATCGTTCCGGTAAAAGGAATAATCAGTTCTTATGTTCCCTGCAGGCTGGCAGCCTGAAATGTAATCTGCAGTCCAAGGGTAAAGACCTCATCTGATTCACCTTTGTTCAAGATGAAAATCTAAGGAATTTTGTTTTAAAATCTTCTAGGTGAGTTAAGCTAATGCCTGCAGGACAGCATGAGTGCTCAACCACTTTTGCTAATTTCTCAGCACTAACAACTACATCAAATACATGTTCCACATTAAAAGCCCCTTGAAAAGAAAAGCAGTGATATGGTTGAGAGGGAGGATTAGGATCCCGATTTTGACCCCCAAATAATGACATCTTCCTTCTTCCTCCTCTGCCAGGTCTCTCACTCCCAATTTAGTGTCATACTGTGGTGATGGTTATTCAGGCTGCAGGACCATAATCTCTGCACTGCAGCAGTGTTTACAGCTACATTTGCTAGTCACTCAGGGACCATGTCTGTCCCTGCTTCAAGCTGTGCAGAAGGCAGGCTTCTCTCGTTCTGGGTCACAGGTGATAAACAAGTATGGCCACCTCTTCTTCAGGGAACTCTGGATATTTCTGCTTGTGTCTGCATATGCTCTCACTCTACGTAAAGAATAAAACATCTGTGGAGTGATGAGTACTTGAATGCATTTAAAAAAGCACTGGTGGCTTTCTGGAGAAAAAAACAAAAACAAAAATAAAAACCAAACCAACCAGATTTAATTAACAGTTGTTATATTCAACAGTGTTATGTAGGGCCTTCAAAATGTCAACGATATCCTAAACAGTGACTAAAAAGAGGAGATCTATATTCTACAGTAGCTACTCTTCAATAAATTCTACATTTACAATAAATTCTCTGATTTACAAAGCAAAATAAGATTACCCTCCCTCCCTTTCCCCAAGTGTTAGTTGTTAATCCCAGTATTTCAGAAGTAATTAAATCAGGTATGTTTGCAGCATTTACAAAGCACTACTCATTTACTGATACCACTCACATTTGTATGAGCAGAATAAACATTAGAAGGGATACCGATCCACCTCTCCAGCCCACCAGCTTCCCACTGTGCATTTCCTACCTCTTCTAAGCAATTACAGAGTGTGACAGTTGAAAATTGTCCCAGTTGCAAAAAATCTTACCTGACCAGCCTGTAGTTCCTTAGCAAAAACTCACTCTACGACCTTCCACAAATCCCAGCCCAGGGCCTTGGGGTATTCACTGGATGCTTTTGCACTTTAGGAGGTTATGGATGCACCCATAAGCATGATGCCTGGTTCTGGAAGCAGCCTCCACAGTCTGAATATGGATGTTTCTCTCTTCCTCCTTCTCCTGTACTTAGGTGTACATCCCAATCACTAAGAAATTCAGTCTACCTCCCTAGACCAGGCTGAGAAAAATGCAGGAGCACTGGTTCTGAGATGTGAGTTGCAAGAAGGAAGGCAGTAGCCTGGACAAACCCTCCACATGCCAGGAGTTGCAAAAGAGATGGAAAATAATTAATAAGATCTAGAATGTGGAATCACTTGTAGTGAAGTGAAATTAGATGGGGAAAGGGTTGGATTAAAAATAAGGTCAAAGATAGATGTTTGAGATGGGAAAGAGTAAACCATGATTCCATGATTCCATGATTCTGCTGCAAGAGAGGAAAACCAGACTGAAAATAAGCAGGGAGAAGAGTAAGAAAGCCTGAGGTTAGGTGGAAATCAGTCAAAACCAGAGAGCTATCTGCTTTTCACANCAGAGGTTACAAACCTGCCACATGCCCGGAGTTGCAAAGGAGATGGAAAATAATTAATAAGATCTAGAATGTGGAATCACTTGTAGTGAAGTGAAATTAGATGGGGAAAGGGTTGGATTAAAAATAAGGTCAAAGATAGATGTTTGAGATGGGAAAGAGTAAACCATGATTCCATGATTCCATGATTCTGCTGCAAGAGAGGAAAACCAGACTGAAAATAAGCAGGGAGAAGAGTAAGAAAGCCTGAGGTTAGGTGGAAATCAGTCAAAACCAGAGAGCTATCTGCTTTTCACAAATATATAAGAAAAATACCCTATGAAAATATTGTTCTAGAGACCTAATGTACACACTGCACCAGATAGATTAATCCTGCTCCAAGCATTGTTCTCTTTTGGTTTCATTTGCCAAACCTCATTTGGTCATTAGGTTAATAAATCTGTGGGCTTCCCTCAGTTTTACACCAAAATAAACAAAGTGCTGGCTGTTTTTTAAACTGAATTCCTTCTCTTCGGGGGAAGCCAATACTTGCTGCTAAACTCAAAAGCCAGATGGTGCATTTGGATGCATTTAGACATGACCCACTACACAGAAGGGAGTGCTGCCAATATAAGATGATACCTTTACCCTGTGGATTTGCAAAAGGGACCAAACTTCAGTGGGCTGATAAGGCTGAATGCAGAGTGGTGCTGAGCTCAGCACTGTTTACTGCAGGGGATTGGTTGCATTATCAACTCAGCAGTGTGCATCAGGAATTTAATGCTTTCCAAAGGGCAGCTTTTTTCCACCTTAGGAGCTAACAGTTCTTACAAATGAATAAACTGTAAAAGTATCTTCTTGGACTGGCTTAGGGAAGAAGGCAAAACAGAGCCAGAGTGGATGAAAGAAGCCTGTCTTTTTTTTCACCCATATTCCTAGCTTCAACCTTTCAGGGCGATTCTTGTACTCCGTTTGGCTCTCCAGCCATACAAAAACATCTGCTATGAGTCTCTCAAAAGGAACTTGCTAATCTGTATGTTTCATGCACACAGCAAAACAAAACCTGGAATCCATCCTACGTATCATATGTAGCTGTGTGGAAAGATGTCTGTGGAATTAAGCTGAGCAAGAGGCATGCATTTATTTATTCACAGCAATAAAACACAAATAGTGACTCAAAATGTCCATAAGGGCCTCTCAAGCAATGCAAATCGCTGGAATCTGCTCACTTACGGGTGTTCTCTAAGGTGACAGTGTCTTAGAATCACAGAATGGTTACAAGTGATCTTTAAAGGTCATCCAGTCCAATTCCCCTGCAATGAGCAGGGACATCTTCAACTAGATCAACTTGCTCAGGACCCCATTCAACCTGACCTTGAAGATTTTCAGGGATGAGGCATGTACCACTTCTATGGGCAACCTGTTCCAGTGTTTTACCAATCCAATGGTAAAAAAAAATTTTAAAAATCCTTATATCTAGTTTGTATCTACCCTCTTTCAGTGTAAAACCATTACCCCTGTCCTATCACTAGAGGCCCTGCTAAAATGTCTGTCCCCATCTTTCTTACAATCCCTCATTAGTTTTGAAAGATATGGTAAAAAAAAATTTTAAAAATCCTTATATCTAGTTTGTATCTACCCTCTCTCAGTGTAAAACCATTACCCCTGTCCTATCACTAGAGGCCCTGCTAAAATGTCTGTCCCCATCTTTCTTACAATCCCTCATTAGTTTTGAAAGATCACAATGAGGTCTCACCAGAGCCTTCTCTTCTCTCTTCGTTTGCTTTTAAACCTGATACCAAATGATTTTGCTGAGTATTCTGTAGCTTTTATATTGTGAGAAATAGCGAACAGCTATTCCTCAACTCCCTTCTCTGTACTATTTATGGTATTATAAAATTTAACACATCTCTCCCCCTTCCCTCCCACAGTGTGTTTTCCAAGTTGATGATCTTGAGATTGCTTACTCTTTTTCTGTGGGAGTAGCTCCATTTTGCAGATCAATGTTGCTATTCTTATCAGCACCCTTCCCAGCTCAAGTAAAACCCTTTCTAGATCAATAGCAGTAATTTAATTACACGTGAAATATATTTGTCAAAGCAGAATATTAACTCCTGCATTTATGTCCTATTTTTCAACATGATATTCATCCCTAAAAGATCCTCTGGTTTAGCTCATGATAGCTTTACATGCCTTTGGTAAGAAATCTTTTTGAAATATTTTGAAAATATTTTGAAAATATTATGAACAACTCTAATCCTCTGCTCACTGACACCTTCAAAAGACTGCAATAAACTTGCAACTAAAATCAGCTGGTTTTCCCCCTATATCTCATATTTACACTTTTCCCACTATCTGATTTTATGCTTTCTTACAGTTTCTACAAATTTGCTTGATACCAAAGTCAGATTTACTGCCCTCAAAACAAATTCTGTAGCTCTTTTAAAGACTGCTGCAGAATCTGCTTTTATTTTTAATGGAAAAATGAAAGGCCTTCGGTATTCTGGCTGCAACTTTCTTACCCTTTTTCTTCATTTAAATAAATATCTAGGGTTAAGGATATAAATAATTAATTAATCAGTAATATATACTTCATGACTGGAAAATAGTTTCAAGTAGACACTTTACAACCAGTAATTTCAGCAGTCTGTCAGTCTGGAGAGACCTTACAGTACCTCAAGAGAGCCTAAAAGAAAGATAGAGGGACTTTATGCAAAGGCACAGAGGGATAGGACAAGGGGAAATGGCTTTAAACTGAAAGAGGGCAGGTTTAGGTTAAATACTAGGAAGAAATCCTTTACTATGAGAGTGGTGAGGCACTGAAAATGTTGCCCAGAGAAGCTCTGGATGCCCTATACCTGGCAGTGTCCAAGGCCAGGCTGGGTGGGGCTTTGAGCAACTTGGTCTGGTGGAAAGTGTCCTTGTCCATGGCACGGGGGTTGTAACTAGGTGATCTTTAAGGTCCCTTCCAACTCAAACCATTCTATGATTCCATGACTCTTCTACTTTGCCTTTCCTTTCTTTTAGATCTCAGATCTTGTATGTGGTAGATAAATACTTTTTCAGTAAAGTCTGCATATGGAGATTTCTTTTCCCTTTGCCAATTCCAGTCTTGGATGGAGGGTTGCAAGCCTCTCTTTCCACTAGAACCTGAAGGCAAATGCCATTTTTCTCTCATGTAAATTGACAGGAATAAAGTACAGTACAGTCTTAATGTCAACATACTGAGGAGCCCATGTCTTCGTTGCTGTGTTTACAAAGACCTGCCAAGCCCAGGGAAAAAAATTCATTATATAAAGTTAAAACCCCAAACATGTACTAAAATCTGATCTAAAAGTAAAGCATCTGGTGAGTTACTGATTGAGAAATTAAGAGATGTTTCCAGGATGCTTGTAAGGATGTACAAACTATGTGTGGCTACTCTGTAGTCCTTATTCAGAGGAAAACATACACAGGAGTCTCTAAGCTTGAAAGCACTAAATGGAAAACTGAGAAACCAGGGAGCAATCTTCCTGTTTGCAGGCCTCCATAAAAATTTCTTATAATCTACATCTGTGAGTTCCCTGACAGAGGAAAATAGGTGAATAGTGTGAAAATCAGAAACAAGAAAGGCTATTTTTCTTGGCTGGGCCGGTATACATACATGTATGTCACACATATCAATGCCATGCTTTGCAGAAATATTTCAGAAGTTGGCAAGAAAGATCCACAATTCTACAAGAGCTTTTAGTTAACATTGTCATGACTCTCAGGAACAGAGAGAGGAGGAATACACTGAAGATGAAAGGTGCACCTCCAGTAATAAGAGAGATGTAAGTATGAATAAAACCCACTTACATTTTCACAGAGTATTCTACCATCTGACTGATTGGAATAAAAATATCATTGTAGTCCCTGAGATCATCATCTGCAGACTTATGTAACAGCAGAAACTGTTTTGCAGGAAAAATATTAATTGCAGCCTATTATTAGCCATGAAAACAGTCTTCAGTGTTGTGAGTCATGGTTCTTGTCATCAAGCTAAATGTCATGATATGTGTTTCCTAAGCGCAATACCCTTAACTCCACTCAATGTAGTGGTTGCGTTAACATGGTTAAATGCTGGCTCTCCGAGGTTTTATTGTGAAATAAAATGGGTACATGTGGAAAGACTTCAATGGTATCACATATATTTGGACTTCTGAAGTGGAGGGCTGATGCTGCCATAGCAACAAAATCTCAGGACTGTTTAAATTTGAAACCACCGCAGTTAAACTCCCTGTTGTGACAGAAAACAGCTGTATTGGTAGCCTGTGGTCGCCCTAGTTTTTGCAACTACAGTTGTTAGCAGTATGGTCCATATTTATGTTATTAGAGGCTGCATTTCTCTAGGATTTTACAGGCAGACTGATGATTCTGTTGTCCTTCCTCCTGAGCAAGAATTTTGTCAACACCAGATTTTCAGAAGATAGAGCTCCATGTATGTGTATGTATATACACAGATACCAAAACTGTGACTGAAGCTGGATGTTTCAATATTAACATTGTCTTGATGCTGCTATTATTTGATCGTAAAGTATAACCCCTAGACTTCTAAACAAGCGTGTATGTATTTTTGCATTTTATTTTTTGTATTTATATGTGTATATTGCATCCTCAAACACAAACTAGAGGCAGTAAAATAAGCCTTTTGCCAGACACATACTTGTGATACTTCTGTTCTTTCTGAACTTAACAGAGGTCTGGTTTAGGAGATTGCCTCTCTACTTAAAAATTGTGATGCTTGAAAGTTTGTTGATGAGATATTTTAAATTTCTGTCTTTTCTGGCACTAAACTAGTGTTTACATTATAATGCTTCAGATTCTCAGGGCTTTTTCACAATTCTTGAAGCAGTAATTATATTTATCAAATACTGATCTTTTTCCATACACTCAGTTGTTACATCTATTACCTATATCTACGCATGGACAAATAGCATTGCAACAATATGAATACTATATATCATTTTTTAATCCTTTTAATGTATTGAGTTCAGCTCCTGGGTTGCATCTTTTCATTTCTCAACTGTTAGTACTTTCCCAAGTAATTCCATATTTTCTCTATCTGCAGCCATTGCTACCTTGAACTTTGCTCTCCCTGCTCTCAGGCTGCCTATGTCTCTCTGGTGGAGTAAAGGCTCTATCTAAAGGTAGATTATATTTTAATCTACCTATTTTTCAGGACTTTTTATGTATAGTAATTGCAATGGATGCCTTCAAGCTGAAAGAGAATCAGTTGTTCTGGCGTTATTATCCAGCCCTGCTGTAATTTGCAATTGTTCACAGTCAGAAATGGTGTATCATGAAAGAGCTTCTACCTATTAAAATATTTCTGGTGTCAAACCATTTGTGAAAATTTATGTTCCATTAGTGAAATTAGTTATGTAGCCAACATAGCTTTCTGCTAAGTGCTGGATGAACAGTCCTCTCCCTCCCCACCTTGTAACTGGCTCACAAGCCATAGCAGAGCTTCCGACCACTGATACCCCAGGGAAATAAAATGGGAGGGTTTTTGGATATAGAGTCACTGCTACAAAGCAGAAACTTGCCTGTGAAGGGAAATTATCCATATAGATATAGGAATGCAGTTACAGTTATGCTGATACTTCTGACATGGTGTGACAGCTTCTGTAGGTAGTTTCTCTCATGACTTGGAATATATCCTTTCAGCTCAATATATGTCTCTTCAAAAGCACTTTAAACCAAAATGAAAACATGCTTAAAAGCACATAAAGGTTCACAAGAAGACTAAATCTAACTTACTGTCAGTGATAAAATTAAACTAACATAGATTAAAAATTTCCCCAGAGGAAACAATCCTTAAACAAGTTTATTAATAAAAAACAATGCGTGAAACACAAACTCACTATCACACAAGCTGTCATATCTCCTGGTACCCCAGGGAATGAGATGGGTAGACACAGTGGGCGTGGCATCCACTTGTGTTATCATGACAATCCTGAATACAGGCATCTCAGAGGAACATCTACCCACTGGCTCACCTTACTGGGGATTTTTATTTTGGTTCTGGCTCCAAGACTCTGCTGGTGTTTGGGGAACACTGGGTATCTAGGCTGCTGCATTTTCCCTGTGCAACACCAAAGGTTCCTTGACCTCGGTGCAATAGTGTGGAAAATAGATTATGACGCTCAATCCTCACTCTCATTTTTAAAAGTAAACGCCTTTTTATCTTGTGATCAGGGGCTAGCACAGGCTGTTCTACTGCTCTCGATAAATTTCCATTGCCTCTAAAAATTAACCAGCTTGGGAGCTCCTAATATATCATCATCATCATCATCATCATTACATTTGCCTTTGGTAAATTTACCTAAAATGTCGTTCCAGAGGACTAAATTGCTGCATAGCAGGGGAGATGAGAAATTGCTATTCACAAATTACTGCCTTGCAAAGGTTAGCTTATAAAAACTTGTGCTGACTTAGGCAGTGTACTTCATTGCCATTTTGGGCAAAGTTAGATTAAGATTTCTTAAGGTTAAGACAGTGTCCTCACACATATGTAAAAGGAGGAATTGCTGAGCTCTGAAAAAAATTACTTAGCTTTGCTTGCAGATTTTTAGGAAACTCTAAGGGCTGTGAAGATAGAAAAATTGCTTAAAATATTTCCATTTGTCTTACAAAATGTCAGTTTTCAGTACTTCCGCCAAGGTATCTTCCAAGGATAGTCAGGACACAGCACTGAAGAAACGAGTCAAGTACCAGTTCTTGGTTGACAAGGTAATTTGGAAAAATCGGATACCTGACATCTCTGTAGAAATCTTGTCCTGCCAATGGCTGTTCTTCCATGGATTACGCAGGATTAATAATAATAATAATCATCATCCTTAATAAAGGATCGTGGCAGCAGGTAACATTGAGTTCCTTACTTGGCCAGGTTTTAGTTTTCTGACAACATTTTATTTTTCAAAAGATAAAAATCAAGTAGAAAGGAATCTTTATAAACTTATAAATTATTATATTGTCTGAAGTTGTACAGATGTATTCAGATGTTATGGAAGTCATCAACATGTTACAATGATGAAGAAAATGTCTAGGAGTTATTCTGGTGATATAGGACTTACGCACAATGACAATATGTTCCTGTTATTTAGTATGATTCAAAATTTTATTATGTAAGGCTGCACATCCCTAGAATTTTACATGAAATTAGAGCCTCTTAATTCTTCCCCCCATATGAACCAGTGCATTAACTGGGCACATTTTCAATAAGTGGAGCTCCGTATGTGTACATCTGTGCTTACATGTGCAAATCCCAAATCTGTCCTTGCAGCTGAATGTTTTGGTATCTGTTATTTGCATGAAAATTGTTGTTACTAAGGATAAAAGCATAAGTATGCTTTGTATCAAATTACAGGCGTCCGTTTTCTGAAAAGATTTGTGCACATGAATTAATATAATATAAATAATATATTGCCTGATCTGTTATCTCTTTTAGGCTCATAAAAATTGGAGAAATTTACTCCATATTTGGGAAACTGAGACACCTAAACATCACATGCTGGCCCAAAACATTGCTGCATCACTGCAGTCCCTGAGCCACCAAAGGCACGTTTGGATTGTCCAGGCATCTAAAGTGGAATTGTCCCATAAAATCTCAGACTGTCCTTTTGCTGGCTAAGCAGTGTGAAGAAGTGCACACTCTTCCCAAAGAACTGCTGTAAATTACCTTCCTGGTCACAAGGCAACAAAAGGGAAAGAACATGCTTTGCAAACAGGCACAGCACTTCCTTAAGCAGACCAATTTGTATAGCACCTTACACTTTGCTCTAAGATCTTCCTGAGCATAAAATCTTGTGCCACAGCTTTGCAGGGTCAGAGAAACATGCACATATTTTTCTTTAAAGTTATGAATTTGGTTGTAATAGTCAGTGATATTCTTAGCTCTTTCTGAGGGCTCTAATTTCCAAGGGCTGCTTTTATACTCACTTCCTTTACACAACATATCAGCTGTTGTGGAGTGTAGGAAAAGTTATCTCGTTCCATTGGATATAAGATAAGCAAATGGGGGCTAATTTCAATGGCTACATTTAACCTGTGTGAATAGCACTTAATTTTTCAGTAGGTTTTTTTTCCTAACACTTCCATTAAAGGAACCATTCTAAATAATGCAAATGATTCTGACAAAGGGAGCCACAAAATCAAGCATAGAGTGCCTGGTATCTGTTCCACTTTATCTCGCATGTTGTCATCAGAGGATAAATTTATAAACAAAGGGTGTATTCCAGATTTGTGAAGAACAACATTATCTCCTTAGTCTCCATCTTTTCTCTGTGTCATATGTTCTGTAGCTTGGGAATACTGTACATTGTCTGCTGCAGGCAAGTTTTTTGCATGTCAGGACATGATCTAAAATTCATGTAAGTGGATTTTTGCATTGTGACAATTCTCATCTTTTTCCAATCTCTCCTAAATGCAGATGAATGGTCTGTCTGAATTGAGGTCTTTCTCTGAACACTGCTCCAGGTGGCAGAGAATAGAGCCATCTATTGATTGGGGGTACAGTAGTGTCTCCCTTCTGTCATTCACAATGCTTTGGGAGTTCATGTGTCACCAGCATTCTTCACAAGTTTTTATTTTGGTAAGTGCCATACTTCACAGATACATTCTGGAGAAGGAAAAGACTTAACCCCCATAGCTCCCAAGTGTGATTCTTTTGGCTATTAAGCACTAGAAAGGCTGTACAGGACTTTTTTCCAAATGTTAGGTAATGACTTAGGTCCTCTCTAGTATTTAATTTATTAGCTACCTAATAAAAATGTAGCGGTAATGTAATAAATTGCAAAATACACAACAGAACTGTCTGCTCCAACATGGTTTATTTACGAAAAACATACAAACAATATCTCGTACACATGTGGGAGACTTTAGGCTACCATGGTTAAAGTGGAAATACTTTATTACAAATAGTTTAAAAAGGCTGTATACAAGGCCGTGACAAACCCAAAACCAGAAACCACTGGAGAACATCACAGATGAATGCAAACAGAATCTTTGCACAGTACCAGCTACCAGACACTCCATTTGATGTATTTCGGATGAAAATAAGTAGACCTCAGCTGCTTGTTTAACTAACCAAATAAAAAAATAAAGTAAAAGAAAAAATGCCGTACCAAGCCAGCGTGCTTTGACCCGTCAGGTATGTGTATATTCCCAGCCCCGTTCCCGGCTAAGGCAGTGGGAGCGGACGCCAGCCCCCACTGGGTGGCACTAAATAGCCAGGCGTGGAGCGAGCGCCGCGTCCGCGCCCGCTCCGTGTCCTCCCCAAGGCTGCGCGGCGCTGCCGGCGGAACTGCCCCGCTCCTCGCAGTGTTCTGAACCATAGCTGGATGTTTTCCATCAGCTTGGCCTTTACAATTGGCAAGTGCAGCGCTGTGCTCCTCTTGGTGCAATTGAATCACAGGATGCAGACAGAAGCTGTGACAGAACAAGGCACTGCCCCAACAGCAACCAGCACTTTGCTCATGACTGTCCAGCTCTCATATCAAAGCCTGACCTTCACTTCATCCCTTTGTTTCGTGATAACAAGCCAGAATAAATCTACCTGTCAAACCTTCACAAAGAAGCTCTAATGCAGTTGTTGACCAAGCCTAGTTTAATATACAGTGCTCACCATAAACAAAGAAAGGCAAACTTTCCATCTGTCAGCATGCAATAGTGCAGCCCCACAAATGCCAACCTTTCAAGCTTATGTGCATTCTTCAGGACTCAAACCTAGTCTCTGAACAAACACTAACCTTAAAAAAAACGTTCTTTAAAAGTTTCTCACTTTTTTTTATGAAGTGAACTTGTTTAAAGTGAACTGAACATCTGAAAAAAAACCTCACTGGGACTTTGTGTTTATGATTTTGCCTGCTAAAACATGGTATCAGCATAGGTCTTTGTCTTTCACTTGTATATTAAAAAACATAGTATGTGAGCATGGAATTGGCTGCAGGAGGTCACAGTGAAGACCCATCCAGTCCAGCAGTGGCCAGCAGGAGGGCACATTTTAATGGAGCAGCGAAATACTGATGGCAAATTCTTCTAACTCCTAGCAGCCTGGAGCTCAGGCACTCACACAGAGGTGATGTTTGTGCTTCTTAGCCTTTGGTGGCTTTTTTGTTTATTTGGTGGGGGTACAAATAATGAATTTGTTTTATTTCCATTTTCTCAACATGCATAAAATTTGCCTTTGGACACTCTGTATGGCAATATTTTCCACATTTAAGTATACATTGCTTAGAAAGGCATCTATTTCTGTTTGTTTTGAACAGAAAGAGCATTGCTGGATGTAAGTATGATGCTGCAGTGTCAGACACAAGGGGAGAAATTTGCCAGTGGGAGGGCTGTTTAACCAAACAGACTTAGGTATGCTAATTGCATCATAAAAAGGAGTCACAATTATTTTTATACATTCTCTGAAATCAGGTGACTACAGCATCTATAAGGCTCAGCTACAAAAGCTGTGACCTTCAGAACTAAACTAGCACAATGTTTATCGAGGCATAAAGATGCTGTGAAGATAAAGCTCAGTATTTCAGGCCTTTCCAGACTGAGGGAGAAGTGTTATATTCATGGGAAGTGCGGTGATAAAAAGCACTGAGGTGAGATTCTGCGCCATGTTTGAGTCATCCTACAAGATCTTTAGACGTGAAGATAGTTTTACACCTACCCAGTTCTGAGGGTGTCTGTGCCTGAGGAGCTCTGCCTCTTAACTCATGCTGTTTAAATCTCTCTGAGGCACTCACAGGTCACAACAATGCTTTGTATAATTCCCTTCTTCCAAAACATCTTCTATGATACAAAATACATGTTGTATATTTGAAGCCAACAAAAGGTTCAGCCTCTTTAAACTGACTCTAGACTAAATCCATCAGGAAGCTCTGTGGTTCCTCCTTTTGACATCTTAGATCTTAGTGTATTGCTTCCTCTAGAAGTTAGGCCAGGGTAATTATGAGTAAACCTGCTCTCTTAAAAGTATGGAAAAAGAACTTTTCTTTGGAAAACAGTTTAAAGACTGGTGGTTGGAATTTTTTTAATAGAAAAAACAATTAAAATCTGATTATAAAGGTCTGGAAGTTTCTTAGATTTATTTTTAAGTGTTATTTTTAAAAATAGGCCTCGGCATTTTCCCTTCCTAAGGTCAGACAGAAAGCTAGGTGCAGACCTAGAGTTTAAAATTAATTTTGAATAAATCTGTAAAAAAACCCCAAAACCTAACTGGACCAAATTTCTTCCAGCTGAACCTATGTGAAACCTGTTGAATTATGTCAACAAAGAAAAAATTTGACCTATCTTGTTTGTAAAATGTTGCGCAAATACAACAAATACATTGAGTAAACAGTTCCAGAAAGAGTGCAGCACCATCATCCAAAATATGTTCTCAGAAACATAAGGGTAGATAGTGAGCTGAAGACTCTCATCATGGAAAAAAAGCTAAATAAGGATTCAAATCTGTTCTAACATATTTAGTCTTGCTGCTTTTACTTCTTTCTCTGTTTTATTTAGGACAGAAGAAAAATCTACATACTAATCAGACAGGACCAAATTCATATCTGGTTTAACTCAGCTGGATTTAAGACCAAGACTGAATCAGTATTGTGATTGCCAGAGGATGACGGAGCAGGCATGGGTAAAGTGCAGGATACAATTCTATCTACATTCACTGAATGCCCAAAACCAGTGAGAATACTTAGTGTTCAATGCATGGATTGAAAACTCTCCAGTACCTACTTGCACCGGAGATCTGGTTTAGAGGATGCACAGATACCCTGTTCTGTCCTCAGCTTCTGTGTGGTATTGCATCCCCCAGCAAGAGTTTCTTCTCAGGTCCTGCAAAGCCTGGTTAACTGGTGTGGGTACCAGAATCTGTTTTATTCCAACTTTGCAGCTGAGGCCTGGGGACCACTGTAATGGAAAAGTTTTGAGGATGAGCCAGTCAATAATTCAAGAAGGCATCTGTTTATGCTCAGCTTTTAGGCAAACCTCCTGTTAGCAAACAAAAATCAAGCAATGTTTAAACACACAGACCTAAACATAAAGCCTTAGATCTACAATACTGTGACACTGCTGCTCCATTGTGGTTTCTGATGGTTACATCATCTGGCAATTCTTAGCCTCCAAGGCAGTGGTGGCTGAGTTTGACAGCTCTCCAACTTCTCCATGGGAAACCAGAACTAAAGAGGGAATATTCTCCCTTCCCCAAGCTCCACTGCATATCGCTTGTGTTTACACAAAGCTTGCCTGTGGATCAAGACCTGTCTGGTCCAAAGGTTTGCTTCCTCTTTCTCTAGGTCAGAGCCAGTCTGTTCTGTCTACCAGGCAGATTTTACACCCTTCTGTGTGCAGGTCCAGTTCAGCCTCTCCAGGTGGGCGTTTTGCAGGCTGCATGCTGACCATTCAATTCAGGTCTTTGCAGTCTCAATATGATTATCTCAGCTCCACTATTTTTGTGCAGCTGTGCTGAGCTAACAGGTATTACACAATATTTCACTTCCCAAGTCAAACAGTCTTGTGATACGTCTGGGTACAAGGCAAGCAGGACGCCTTGTGTTTCTGCTTTAACTCGAGCAGACTTGTAGTATATTTGGGTACAATGCAAATAAAATATATTTCTCAAAAAGGTCTTCTCACTGCAAAGTTATCCCTACTGAGTCTTATCCCACAACTGAGTACAGCATGGCTTTCCTTCTTTTGTCAAATCACTTTTTACTCAGCATGGAGCTATGTAGATGAATGGCTTATTGAGCAGGGACACATTGGAGGAGTTATCATTGGAGTCTCTCATCAAAGAACACCCTCTACTCCTCTACCTGAGCCACTGTAAGCTGCCTTCTCCTATCAGGCAAAAGATAAATGTGCATGTAAATATTGGGTTTTATAAAAAAAAGGAATAGGTCATTCATGTGCTTAAATGTTAAGAGAATGATTGTACACTTCTCTTACTTACAACTTGCTAGCAGTAATGATTACTTGTTTAATGAAGACTGGATATAAATACTAGAGGGAATTTATAATCATCTGTTCTTCAACTGTGAACCACAGCAGATGGTTTCAGTCTATGCAGATTAAGAGCAAAGTAACACATTTTGTATTTCCATAATAAATAACTTAACACAAATTACAGTTAGATTGTGCAAAATAGGAAAGACAGCATTCCAAGCAGTGAACATCTACTGATTTGAGCAGATTTTGAGATAATAAATATTACATTTGACAGTTGAGAATCATCCACACTACAAATGGATGAGAAACCGTGAGAGAGAAGAATGAATCTGCCAAAACTGGGATTTGGTTCTCTTTTCGTTTCTCCACTCTTCCACTCAAGTCTTTACAGTAATTTCCAATGTAGCTTTTTTATGTTAGAACTAGTTTGGTCACTGGAACAGTTCCTCTAAGTAAAGCCCCCCTTATATCTTACGTTGTCTCCAGGAGGTAAAATCAAAGCATTAAACAAGAGAGGACAGATGGGGAAGTGCAAGAAAATGACACACCAATACCCATCAGTGTGTCTGGTATCAGTTCCAGCAGTCTTAAGTGTTGCCATCAGAACAAAGAAGAACTTTAACAAGGAATTTAAAGGTTGTATTAGGTATTCATACATATGGGAAATTTCTCCCTAGTGGGCAGCACAGGGCAAACACAAAACAATTGGGCAATGCATATTGTAATAGGAGATTTTCCATAGAACCCACCTCAACCAGGCCCGCACAAGGGCCTGCCCAGGAGCTCCCATGCATTTGGTTTTTGTTCATGGCTCACCATTCTGCAGCCCAGGTGGCTGAATTGATGCCAAACATGAGCTGGCAATTCCAAGCCAGGCAATCTCTTGTCACTGTACAAGGACAATGTCCAAGATGGAGAGGGCATTCTCTGTATGACAGCACCTGGAGACAGGCATTTCTGTTGATGAGTTAGTGCCAAGGTAGGTCCTTGTTTACCTTGGAGAAGTGATTGACAGTTAGCAAGCATCGTGCAGATTGGACCGTGGATTTTCTCAGGCAGGCTCCAGGATGCAAAATGACACCTGGTGTCTTTGCTGGTCCCACAGTTCATGATGTCACCCAGTTTCTGACACAAAATAGACATTGTACAATTGAGTCAAAACAATTATAGGGGTTAAATAGAAGAAAGGGTTGCAAATGCAGCTTGCCTTGAAAGCAAAAACAAGCCTTTGGAGAATAACGGAAAGTCAGAATTTTCCCGTATTTTGTGGCCAAATTTAGGGAAACCATGTTTGCAGCAATATTCTGAACAGCTGTGAATAGGGAAAGATTGAAATCACTATGACCTTTGTTCAGGAGAGAGAAAAGAATGTGACAGTGACAGAAATAAATAATAGATGTCAGCAAAGCACAAGGGCAGAAGCTGCATTAAAGTGGGGATTTTTTTGATGAAACCCAGGAATTGTATGCTGAGAGATGTAAAGAGGAAGGATGATAAGGCAATAAACAGGAAAGGCAGGCGAGTTCAAGGGCACCATTTTAAGATGGGAGGGGTTAAACCCAAAGCAGCATGACTAGAAGTGCTGCTGATAATTAAAGATAGTTTGATGACTGGGCAACAGAAACTGAAAGAGAGAATGAAATTAAGTTCTTAGGGACATGGTCAGAAGAGGAAGACAAACAGGAAATTGGAAATCTCACCATCTATCATGGCAGGAATAGTAAGTTGCAGATGAATAAGGGCATATGTGTTTTCTGGTCTGGAACACGGTTCCTCTGTCTCCTCTCATGCTCTGCAGTGTGGGCATGAATCACTGTGTCAGCTTTCACAAGGAAAGACGGGCCCAGGCTCTGGCAGTCACACTGTTGGCATCTGGGCTTGGTGCTGGGTGCCAGAAAGGTGTGAGTGTGCAGGGGGCACAGCTGCAGGAGGCTCTCATGCTGCAAGCAGGATCTGTGCACCAGGATGCTCCTGTCAACTTGGCAGTGATTTGTTTCACCACAGGTACCAAAAGCGCGGAACAGCTGCATTCTAACAACCCACTACGGTATCAAATCAGCACGTCTGCTCCCAACACACTTAATTACTCTCAAGACTTTGGATATGAGACAAGTGTAATTCCTGTGCTTGTAATTATTATCCGTAGAGCTGTGAAGGTAGCTCTGAGTAGGAATGCATGTTTTGGTTTACATGAGGTAAAATAGATTCCTTCCCTGAGGATCCACTTTGATGCAACGGAAAGGCTGATCTGACCTGGTGATAGCGAGAGCTATGCCAACAGAAGCATTAAGTCCTGCAAGGACTACCCAAGGTGAACAGATCAAAGATTAAAGAACAAATGAAAAACAGCTTCTGGTCATCTAGGATGGTGTCTATGTAATACTCAGGAGAAAAAGAAAATGTTACCGAAATACAGTATAATTATTGTAATATTCAAGGATGGCAGAAAATTACTGTGCCCTAGGATACCTGGCAGAATAAGCAGCATTTGTTTTTAGACAAGATACTAATGCATTAGAAAGTCATTGCCCTAAAAGTCTTACTAGGCAAAGTAAAAACAGCCCTTTAAACTGCATAGTAAGAACTGTATAATAATAATTTGACCAGAAGTCAAATTAATTCCTGGCAGAATTTTGCTGCCTTTAGGGTCAAAATGAAGATGTTGTCTCCTTTCATGCACACATTAATTGTGTTACATTTTTTGTTACTATTTTTTTGTAACCTCAACCCCAAGAGGTGTAATGCATTTTAATTTCTCTTAAGTAGGTCACTGGTTTTCCTTTTCTGCACTGCCCTCTTTCTAAAACAACTTGTAGTCTACACCTTTATTTATTCTCTTTAAAATGTGGGGGGAGAAAGCTCCACAAACATTTCAAATCTAATTTGGCAATTCTACTGTATTCCACTTTAACCTCACCCACTCAATACTCACCAGGCTGTTCTCAAGTTCTTGCCTTTCCATCTGCTAGTCCTTCACAGAGAAGGATTTGGGGAAGAAGGCATCCCAGAAAGATTAATCTGCATACTGCAGAAAAGAGGAAACTTGTTCTTAAACACTATGACAAAGCAATACAACTTGTTACTAAAGCTGTCACCATTCTGGTCATGCAGGATCTTTGTAAAAAAGACAATGTGTTACTGACCATCGGGAGTTTAAAAGAAAACTGCCTAGAACTCCATCCAGTTATGGTCTTCCTGTATTTGTCTCCACTGAAAATAACAGTTACCTCTCCTCCCACCTCTGAGAAGACTTTCAGAACCTGGTAATACAATAACTCACAAAACATCAAAACAATAATTTACTCGGCATGAGGTGGGGAGAGACCTCAGTGAGGGATTGACAAGAATTACAGCACATGCAGGGAGTAGCTGTGTACAGGAGGGTTCATCTCTGATTGCTTGCCTGAAAGGTGGAGAGAACGAGTGCCTCAGGAAATTCTGAGCGTGGGATGCTACAGGCTGTAACATCACTGGTTGCATTAGGTCAGCACCCTAAAACCCAGATTACAAATCCAGGGCCATGCCACAGGGACTACTGTGTTACTTGGAGCTTGTGAAAGCAACATTCAGACTCCTATCTTTGCCAACACAAGATGTGAGGTTCACAGGCACCGTGGGAGGAAGATATAAATAATAAATGAGCTAAATAATGACGGATATCTGTACCTAATTATAGTTCTAGTTGCCTTTTTGAATAAAGAAAGTTCAAAGCTGCTGCAAAAAGAGGCTGATCCCTTTTCTGAATGGTGTTTGAACTTCACAGATTATTAACATGAGAAAGTTAGGAGATGCCGATAGAAGTCACACCAGCCTTTCATAGCCTTGTGAAGAGAGGAGCGTCTCTAACACCAGTTTATTTACACATCAAAACATTCTTCAGCTGAAATGAATATTTAGCCTGAATACTGAAGCAATGTAAGAATTAAAATTAAATTGTGTACATTATTTGGAAGATGTTCTTCCTTACAGCTTTTGCTACCTGACTTGGGAGACTAATTTAGGAAAGTAGCACTGCAGGCTCAGTACATAGGGAGTATAAGGATCAGTTAACTCCAGAAGGAGACCAGGTCCCTAGCCTGGGCATTTAAATGTCTAATGCTAAATGTGTGAATGTATTTACCTCCTCATCTTTCTCTACTCATTGGGAAAAATTTGTTCCTAGTGCCGTTCCTATGCTACAAATCAGAGATTATGCATGCCTGGTCACCATGAACTGAATTTCTCTAAGATTAGGAGAAAAACATGGCCCATGGAATAGATTACCGGGTTAGTGGGCTTGTGTTCTCTTCCAGCTCTTGGTGACTTCTTGTGTCTAATTGGGAGTCAGTACACATTTTCCTCACATCTTTCTATGTGTAAAATAAATTCAGTAATTCCTAATCACATTCTAAAAGAAATCTTCATCTTTGGGTAACAAAGTTTTAATTGCACACTAAGTTTATTTCATTCCCAGCACAAACATCTATCTGTATGGGCACATTTAAGTTACCATTACATATTTCTAAATAATCTGAGTAGTACCTTAAATTAGGATTCTTTTTAAACTTTAAGTGCATTTACGCTTTCATACATAATACGAAATGTACTTCCACATAAAAGCAAAATTTGAACTGCTACAGCATATTGAAAAAACTGCATTTGTAGAAAGTCCAAATATGTTGCAGTGTGCTACGACCAGGACCTTCCTTCTCCCCC
>VYZT01060779.1:0-22951 GCA_013400735.1 Pomatostomus ruficeps | reverse complement strand
TGTTGGTGTATCTGTAACTGTAAGACACCCAGCCAGCGCTTCCTGGCACGAACCCAGTGCCTGAATAAACCCCCTGGGAAGCCCCTCCGCCTCGTCTCTCCTTCCTCAGCGCCCTGGACCACCGGTGGATTAGGTGAACCCCTACAGGACCTTCGCCAGCCCTCCAGCGCCTGAAGCAGCTCGGTAAGCCTCTGAAACTGTGGGCAGCTGCCCGGTGCCTCTGCCGGTAGCACCCCAGCACAAATACAATCAAAGGGCATAAAAGTGTACAATACCTTTGGGCAAATAGTAAACAAAAGTAATTGTTGTTTTTTTTATTCCATGTTACATGTACCTTCTCATTTTCTTTTCAGTCCTTGTCCTCTTGTAGTTCTTTCTCTGAAGAAAAATGTCCTGTGGAAGTGGTTCCATGTACAATCTCTACACTACCCATACAGTCATCTTTTGTTGGAGGAGTTCCTTCTGTGATGCCAATAAATACCCATTCTAATTTTTACAGTTCTCAAGTGAGTATGTTAAACAAGCATGCACTTCTTTGCCTGCTTTGTCTCTTTTTTGCTTGCAGAAATGGGTCTCAGATCATACTTTACACTAATTTTACTCTTAGTGCATTTCAATTTTTGATTAATTAAATCTAATCTATCAAAAGCATAACAACACTTTTCTATCTGAAGCACTCCTGGGTAGAGAGGTTGGTTTTCTGTACAGTGTTGCAAGATGAAGATTGCAACTGAGAAAGTTTTGTTTTCCAATGTTTTAAGGCTTTAATTATTTATTATGATTTCTTGGGTTTGTCCCCTATGTTTTCACATTTCCTAAAACAGATCTCTGTACTAGTTAAATATGTACACAATAATGTATAAAATAAAAAAAATCTTAAGAAAGACCAGAGAGATCTTGATAGCCTTTAATTTTTCTCTTTTACATAGATGACAGCAGATTGAAAGTGTTTTAATGGTATAAAAAGCTTGTGATACCATTTGATAGGTTTTAGATTCTCTCCAGATGACTTGCTTTCAAAAGAATCTCTTCAAATGGCTTGCCAACATTCACAGTCCCCACACTGCAAATTACGTACTATTTATATTACTTAACATTAAAGCATGTACTTGTGGATGCCCCATCCCTGCGGGTGTTCCAGGCCAGGTTGGATGGGGCTCTGAGCAACCTGGCCCAGTGAAAGGTGTTCCTGCTCATTGAAGGGGGGTTAGACCTAGATGATCTTTAAGATCCCTTCTAACCCAGACCATGCTATGATTCTATGATTGTAAAATAATAAAAGTACTACTTTTGAATGTCAGAAAATATACAATGAATGCCTATACATGCGTATGGATTAAATGTATGTGTTAATGGCTTAAAGATTAATGAAAGCCGATTTGTTTATTTTTGTATTTCAAAATGGAGAGTACTGTAATAGCCATTAAATATCCCTACTATTATTTCCATTTTAATCAAAAAGCCTGAAAGCCATTATTTGGCATAATGCATACTAATAAAGAAATCCAGTGACACAGGAAATAATTATTTGATTGCAAGAATAATTGTCTAGCCTACATTTGCAGAAAACAGTAGAATTCTCTCTATCCCTTACTTGCCTATGGAATTGGAACTTGTGTGGCTCCTGGGGACAGGGTGTAAGGTTTCAGAAATAGGTGGCCTGGCCATTTCTCACCTGTCCTTGCACACCTTCCCCACACAAGTATATAATATGCTACATTTTCACACACTTGTCAAAAGAGTAAACACAGAGAGTCTTTTTTCCTTAATGAAGCTTCCCTCTTTGATGTGTCACACTGGAAAAAGAGTTGTCTGAAATCATTGGGGTGCATGAAAGGCCTCTTACATGTCACTGGTGGTTTGAGCAGCTCTATGCACACATTTCAAGGCCCTGCCTGGGCAAGACTTTGGCACTTCAGTGCATGGAGTAGGCAGAAAACAAAAAAGCAATGGGCCACCCTGCAGGTCACTGCAGATACTGGACTCCCATCCAAGGCCACAGGGGTTTCTCAGTATTGTCATCTCATAAATAGACTGATTTTAAATTGCAAAATTATTCCTTTTTTTTTCCTTGTCTAGCAACACATTTATGAAGTGCAACTGTAAAACACATATTGGGCTAACATATAATTAATAAATCACTATGATTATACATTTTATATATGGTCTAAAAATGAATGTTTATTAATTTATCTGCACAGGAACAGTCCCTGAATCTAATCACACATAGCCTCTGCTATTCTTAGACTGTATGCCTAGGGCAGATTCTCATCAGGGTATAAAAATTTAGCTTAGCAACAGAATTTGTAATATGTGCTTGAACATTGCTGCACCATTATACTTGCTCTGCTTTAGGCAGTCTTTTAAGAGTTTTAAGAATTCATCTCAAGGAAGCATACAAGCAGAGAAATGAGGTTTATGAGCAAGTAAACAGTTAGTGAAAACACATCAATGAAAATATCAAATACTGGTAGCAGCACTTAAATTACAAATGCTGATAGTATCTCCCAGCATTGAGGAAACAAAGAGTAAGGAGCAGAGCAGGAAGACAACCACTGACTACAGTGAAGCCAAATGTAAAGGGCAGTAATCTAACCAGAGAGCTAGTACCACATCCTGCCTGATGCTCAGTGCAAATGGGAAGTATTCTGTTAACAGGACATTAATTACAATAACGGCTGCCAAATACATCCATGCACATATGTACATATCCCTGCAGGTATCCATGCAATTGTTTGAAAGAGTAATAAGTATCCTAAAATGTTCTAACATGTGCACTGCTTCGTGTTTTGGGTTTTCTCTAGAGCTGTCTGTTGAGAGGTACCATGGCACTTGTCTCCCCATACACACAAGTTCCTTTACAGGAAACCTTTCTTTTCCAGGTGTACCTACATAGGCATGGCCACCGTGGTTCTCTCTAACCTGGACTTTTGTCCCAACAAGTGCCTTGATGGATCATTTCATCAGTACAAATTCATAACATAATAATGAAATTTTTTCAATGGAATTCAGTTTGCTGTAGTGTAGTGAATCCTGCCTTTTTGAACGTTGATAAGAAATAAAAGAGGGTCTCTCAACAGAAGTAAGCAGATGAAAAAATAAGTTAATATTTTGGATATAGGAAAACATTGGAAGGAAAGTTGAACTTTTTTTCTACCATGTATTTACTAAAAGTACTTGTTACTCACACTGTCAGCTAGCAAATCATCAGAGTTTTTGTAAAAGTAAAATATACATGGATAGATTTTCACTGTGAAATTCATGAAATTAATAAGGCTGCCTGTAGCACGGGTCAGGCCAGCCAACTAGGCTGAGGAGCTCTAAGGAGAGCTAAATAAAGGACCACACTGAGACGGCAGATGGAGAGGGCAGAAAGAGAGAGAGGGCAGAACCCTCTGCCTTTATTTATATGTTTTTACAAGTCTCCGTGGATTGGAGGTAGAAATCAACACCTCTTAATTCCACTGGTCAAAGCATCAATCAATCATATTTCTCCACTCAGTATACTAGAATTATAAACACACATACAGTTAGCAAAAACATAGATAGTTGTTAGGAAACCATGGCCATGTTTACAGAAAAAGCGTGAGAAAGTATTACAAAAAGAGAAAACACTGAGAACTGCAAAACTCAGAGCAACAGCTGCCCCACTGAGAGACAGGGTAGATGAAAAGGTGGTGAGTGCAGGGGAGATTCCTCCTCAGAAAGGAGAAGGATACAGTATGAGATGTTGGAATATCAAGGTGATGCTTTGCCAATCTGCAGTGCTGAGTACTCATTGACATAAAAGACTTCCTTCTTAGCTGCTATTCAAAAAACGTGAATTAATTTTATGGTGAAAAAGGTACATTTGCACTCCTCATCGCAAATCCTGAACAATAAAGGGTCTGCACAAGGATGGACCTGTGAGCCATGTTCTTTATAACCTGTTGCTTCTAAGGAAGAGCCTGTTACATCTAGGCCAGAGAAATTGTGGATGCCCATTCCCAGCAGTGTTCCAGGCCAGGCTGGATGGGGCTCCAAGCAGCCTGACCTAGTGGAAGGTGTCCCTGCCCATGGGTTGGAACCAGATGATCTTTTAGGTCCCTTCCAACCCAAATCATTCTGTGACTCTATGATCTTCAATTCCAGCATTTGTACTGTATTAACTGGATTACGGTGTCATACGAGAATGTTTATCAGAGGCCAAAACAAAAAAAAAAAATGTTTTCCTGAAGGAGGACAACACAGGCGTAAGCACTTCAAACATTAAAACCTCAAACAACAACCGGGTAGGCAGGAGGAAAACACAGGGCTGAAAGAAACTTCACTAGTTCCTGTAATTTCCCCCTACTTATTACAAGTTCTTGTTTCCAAAGGAATCTGTTCTTTCCACGCTGGTGCGTGCCACGAAAGACTAAAATTCCCCCGGACATCTTGACGCAGACTTTGAGACCGGGTTCCCTGCCGGGACAGGGGCGTTCCGACGGGCCGGGAAGGTTCCCTGCCGGGACAGGGGCGTTCCGACGGGCCGGGAACCTCGCACCGGCGGGAGGAACAGCCGGGAACACCTCGGCTCCCAGGGCGGGCAGGCGCGCTGCCGGCGCATGCGCGCTGCGGGTCTCCTTGGCGCTGCGCGGCGGAGGGCGAGGCCGGGCCGCAAGGAGAGGGATCGGGACAAGGAGAAGCAGCAGGAGCGGGGATCGGCGCTCCCGCCGCCGCCGCCGCTATGTTCCTGTGCGCTGCCCTGCGCGACGCGGCCGCACGCTCGGTAAGGGCTCCGTGCCCCCGGCGGCTGGGACGCGGAGAGGCCGCGGGAGAGCGGGGAGGCCGCGGCGGGGCGTGGGGAAGGGGGGCCCGCGGGCCGGTCGGTGCCTGGAATCCAAGCCTGTGTACCGCGGACCCACAGTCCCGGCTCTTCTGCAAACACGGCCTGGCCAGCTCAACGCTTGTGGGAGCAGCAGATCGTGCAGTAGCTCCTGCAGTGTGGTGTCACAGGATGGCTGCAGCCGTTCCCTGTCATATGACCTGTCCCATCCCTGGCAGTGCTCAGGGCCAGGTTGGATGGGACTCTGAGCAGCCTGCTCTCCTGGAAGGTGTCCCCGCCCGTGGCAGGGGATTGGAACGACATGATCTTTAAGGTCCCTTCCAACCCCGCCTATTCGGTAATTCTACTTTAAGAAATTTTAAAATTGCTCAAGAATTAAGTATAAAAATAAACGTAATCTAATATAAAATTAATTTTTAATGTAACTAATACTTATGGTAAAATTATCAAATCTTAGTAATACCGGCCAGAATCTAGAAATCTTGATCAGCATGCCGGAGAGTACAGAGGATAGTTGAACAGAGCTTGCATATGGCTCTGTGTTCTGTTGATATTTCAAGTTTGTGTTTCCATTTGTCCTCGTATGCCCGTTCTCAGTGTTTGGTTAGATAAAAGCTGAAGAAGCATGTAGATGCTTACTGGAGAAGAACTGCGGTGGTAGGGGTAGTTTCTGCAAACTTTAAAAGCATATAGGATATAAAGTCACAAATTGGGAAAGTTTTCATTAAATGTTGGATGAGAATTTGTGTTCAAGGCCCTTCAATTAAGCAGTAGCGGAGTTAAATTCTTTAATTTCTACTTTGTTTGAACTGGTCACGGTGGGAGTCAAGAGAGTTGCTCTCCTGATAGTACAGGAGAGCCTTCATAGTCTCTTCTTGACTTATTTTACATTATTAGTGATGGCTAATAGAATTAATGGTTTACAGTTAGAATGGAAATCAGACTGGTTCTGAAAGCAGCCACTAGCATTATGTGCATTATTAACACTACATTTTGCTTGTAGGTAAGGCAGATCCGATACTTGCATGGAACAGCAGAGCGCAATGCCACTGGAGCCTTATTTGTGGTAAGTAATCTGCTTTACTATAAGGGGGATGGGTCAGCAGAGTTTGTGCTTTTTCAGATCTGCTTAAAAGCTTCTGATGGGCAGAACTTTGCTATAGAAACCCACTGGCATTTATAGAGAAGAAGTTTTTTTCAGTAGAACCTTTTACTAGAATTGTAATGGAGTATCAAAAGGTTTTATTTTAGTTTTTGGCCCTTGTGTTTGTTGTCTTATGTAGTGAAAATTTTCCGTAATTTGTATGCGATTGCAGATGAGACTTTGCTAAACTTTCATTATAAACCAGTTATTTTTTCCTTTGTTTATTTTAGTTTAGTTTGTAATTGAAGCTCATTATACCTTTTGCGGTGCAGTTTCTTGATTTCTGAAATTTGCTGCAGAATTGCCCATGGGCTCGAGTCCTAGCTGTGTTTATGGGAGTGGAGAAGAACAGTTCTTATTCATGTTCTGTGTGATACAGCGTGTTGTACAGGGAGTCATAATTGAGGCCATTCGGCACTGTCATGATAGACATAAACGGTAGCAACAACTACAAAAAAGTAAAAAGCCCTTGAATTTAAGTGTGTAAAGCAGCTGTGTTGTCTGTCTACCTCTGAAGAGAACCTGAAGCATCTCAAGAGCGGTGTATTTTGTCCCATTCTGCTCCATTCAGAGCTTTAGCTGGTCTGCAGTTTAACAGCTGAATAATTTGGCATTTTCCCAATACTTGGTAAAAATCAGCCCTTTACGAGAGAGTTGACCACTGTTGGAAACAGGTGCTCAGGATTTTTGGACATGATGTTGTTGTCCTTGCCTTTCTGCAGCTGTCTCTACAGCTTTAATCATAAAATGAAGTTAATGGGATCATAGTATATGCTTTGTTTACTTTTCCAGAAACCTGAGCAGGAATTGGTGATTTACAGGGTGAGAGCTGGTGTTCAAGGAAGAGAGGAAATGGTGTAGTCTGGCAATTTAGGAAACTTCAAGTGTAGTTGGAGGTTGGTGAAGACAGGTGAAAGGTGTCTTTGGCACTCCAATGGCTGTTGATGCATATGACATATATTGATGATGACATATGAAGCTAGATAGCTTTGTAAATTCTCCAGGCATTTTTCAAGATTTATGTAATTGTTTAAATTATTTGCTGCAGGGAGGAGCCTGATAACAGCGAAAGGGAGGTAGAAAAGCTTGAGTGTTTTGCAGATGTTTATTTAAGAGCATCATTGATGACTATTATTTCGCAGCAGAATTTTTGCTAGAGGAGCACAGGAACTTGGTTCTGTGGGTGGGATGTTTTTTCTTGTTCTCTTTTCTCAGTTGTTGTTTTTTAATAGGGTAATATTTTTTCTTCTGTGAAGTAAAAGGTAATGGAAAGAAGACAGCTGGATGTCACTGTATGTGTGTGTACTTGTTTGCCCTAACTAAATTTCAGATGTTACTTAAAATGGCAAATTTCAAGGAAAACTTGTCCTGCTGGTTTCAAACAAAGGCATTATTTTAATCAATACCAGGTGTTCATATACAATCAGAAAATGGGACTTCCCCTGGATTTCTCTAGAGGAAAAAAAATTTTTAAAGTCTTCGTTTGGTTTTGGTTTTTTTAATATTACAAGCAGAAGAAGTGTCAAAAGTTTGTTTAAAAACTGCTTGTGGAGGAATAATGGATTTACCTGGGATTAACTCAAACCTGTTGTTGTGGTTTTCTTTGTATGTCAGTTTACACACAAATGTCTTGGGTTTGATTTACAAAGCTTATTGCTGTTTCTTCTTGCACTTTTCACGTATGAAATCTATATGTGAGGAAGGGAAATGCATGCAGTGTGTTTGTTTTGTAATAGCAGGGGACAGGCTAGCAGGGGACCTAGTTGTCTTAAATCTAGTATTAAAAGGCATTTCTGATTTGCATGCCTATGCTTCCCTTTGTAAACGTGTTACATATTAGCAGAAACACACAGACATAACAGAACTTCTACCAAAATTCCTTTGTATTCTGAAACACCCAGAAAGAGCTTTTCTCTCAGCCATTAAATTCAAATTGTGCCATCACAGGCAGCTACATCACACTTCAGTGAGAGGATGCCAACTACAAAATTAGATTGTTTGTCGAGAGGAATGTAAGGGTGATGCTTCAAATCTGTCATTTCTGATGCCTAGGGAAGGCCTGATTCCAGAGACATTTATTATGATTACCTTTCTTCATTGAGACATGCATTCTCTATACTTGACTTTTACCTGGTTTTAGCCTTCTTAACAGCTAAAACTTAGCTCTTCTGCTTTGTTGTTTTCAACACATGGACTGAGTTTCCTTAACACATCAACTGCCCTGATACGGGCTTTGTCACAGTGCTGCACAGAGGTTCAGCACAAAAGGTTAAAGAATTGCTGTATTCAAGTTATAGTTACATGTGAAGTTGGTCAGTGAAATACTTGGGTTTGAGAGCACTTCCACCATTCTTACAGTAAGAGGGGTTTATATTTCGAGTTTTGTTGGAGTAGTGAATGTAGGGTACTCCTTTAGCGGAGGAGTAATATATTTTTTTCAGCACTGATTTGATATGGGTTCTGAACAAGATGTTGCCCTAAACATCTTCTCCTGTGCAGACCACACACTTTTCTCATTTTGGTTTAAAGTGCTTTGGACTGGTGCTTACCATAGGGCATAGGTCAAATTTCAGACCAACTTTTTTGCAGTATACAGGGAAACTAAATTATTCTAATTATTCTGTTGTAATTCTTCGGTGCTCTTTAATTATTTTCTGTGTCAAGAAAGACAGATGATTAGATCACTGGGAAGAGAGAATAATGATAAAATGGCGCAGGTCAGTGTAGCAAAAAAAACATGAGGTGGCCATTCAGCAGCTTTAGTGGCTTCCATGGGAGTGCACGGGCATTTGTGACTTGGGTAGCCTTTGCAGTGCAGGCATTCCCACTTAAACAGGCTCTGTGCTGCAACAGGGATGTGATATAGTCAACGTATGAATGGAATGAAAACTTTGTGTACGACTTCTGGAAATCAGGCAGCATGAGAAGAGACTTGGAAAAAGACTTGCATGGAGGGAGGGTGCAAGGAGAACAAAGCCAGGCTCATTTCAGTGGTGCCCAGTGACAGAACCAGAGGCAATGGCCTCAGTGAACACCAGGAAACACTTTCTCGCTGTGAGGGTGACAGAGCACTGGCACAGGTTGCCCGGAGAGGTTGTGGAGTCTCCATTACTGGATATATTCAGAAGACGCCATCTGGACACAGTCCTGAGCAAGCAGCTCTGGTGTCCCTGCTTGAGCAGGGGAGTTTGACCCACATGACTTCCAGATGTCCCTTCCAACTTCAACCACTCTGTGATTTAACACAGTCCTCTTTCCAATACTGTGTCCATATTTCTGATCTTGCTCTCCAGAACCTGCATCCTAAAAAAATTGTAAATACACCCGTGTCATTTAGGAGCACATCAGTGCATGCAAGTCTCAGATAAATGGCACATTGTCAGACAAATGTTAGACATGGGAACATATGATAAATTCCTAACTGCTCAGGAGTCCTAAGAACTCGGTAAGCTCTTGATGAAAACTATCAAACTCTCCATGGCACAGAATTAAATGAAGCCCTTCCAGGAAAATGAAAAACATAAAAGGTGTCATGACCTTATTTATTGCTCACCTCTGCTATAGCCTTTACAATATATCATGAAACCTTGCTAGAGCTGCATGTGTCTCTTACAATATAAAGTCTTTATTATTTCTCTTCACATGTAGGGCATTTAAGGATATCAGTTTAGAGATGGTACACTGAAAAAAACGGCTGCTCTAGACAAAGAGGGAGATTTTAATAAATCAAATACTTTTATTTGCAAAAGAAATTGAAATCAAGTACAATTGTTAAGTATCAAATAGCTACGGAAGGCAAAATAATAGCAAAATAGGCATGCAGATTTGAGAAGGAAAAGCTATGTTATGGAAATACTTATCACGAATCGTGGAATTGATCTGTGCAGCTAAGACATGAAAAGGTCTGTAAGGCAAAAAATAATAAAAGTTGTACAGTATTTCCAACCAGTTTTTCCTCCATCAGTGTCTTTTTGGGAGTTTCCATTACAATTAATAGAAAACCCTCACCAGCACTACATAGGAATTGTCAAATCCTTTATCTGGAAGGGTCAGTCTAAAATAATGAGAATCATGTTCCTAAAAGCTTTTTTATGTTATTTTGTAAACCACACAATAAGCAAGAAATTAATGCTTAATGAAATATTAGCCTATTCAAAGGGAATCAGTCATCTTTCTGTAATTACTGTTCTTACAGGAAAGTCATCCTTGGTGGAGAAATATTTATCGACTGTAGTTTTATGTTGGACTTGAAACTGTGGTGAGGGCACAATGCTTTAAAATTGATGGTGGCAGTCATATTGTCTGCCTTGGGATATAGACAGGATAAGCAAAGGGAATCCCTGGACAGACCAACAGATGTAATTGAAGTATTTGCCCTTGCAATATTTCCATATTAAAATTTCTAAATCCAAGAATAGCTATGGACCACACATGTTCTAAGTTCTTCACTGGTGATATATACTATACTTCAGTATGCAAGTGTCTTGCAATGTTAAGGTTTTTCATTAATTCCTTTGCTGCTTAGTAAGGAGAGTGTAGTGTGGCCACTGCAAAATCACCCTTGGTTACTGGAGGAAATGATCAAAGTGGAAGTCAGTGGAGGGGGCTTCTTTGTTCTAAATGCACTTTTAAAGTTTTTATTATTAGTTAGTTGTGGATGACTTTTAACATTAAGCCTCCAGTGTAGGATGTATTTTCCCTCAAACTTTCCATTTAATTTCTCAGTTTGAAAACTGTATAAAGTTTGGAATTAAAGTTAACTATAGGTATTTAAAGGAAACCATAATGAGCTGCTTAGAGACAACTAAAAATTTTGTGCAGGAACATCTTCTGGTGGAAAAGGATTTTCTTCAGAAATAAGATTTTATTATAGGAAAATGTTACTTTTTCAAGACCTCCAAACTTGTATTTTCTGAAAATAGGACAACTAATTAAAATTTGATGTTTCCCTAGAAGACCACCTTAAAAACACCTTGATAGAATACCTTATTTTGGAAATATTAATTCAAAATTTTGCTTCTTCCATTTTGATTCAGAATTGTATATAAAATGAAAATGTTGAAATCCATTACAAATCAAAACAATAATGTTAAAATTGATTAATAATGTGTTAATGAATGTGGAAATGTTTTAATTCTACAGCAAGCTTCTTGATGATTTTTGAAGTTTTTTTCAAATTAATGTTTTGTGGTAAAAGGAAAAATGGACTGTTGTTTTAGTCTCTTGTTCATTAAGGTATTAACCAGAGTGTTCTTACTCTACCTATTGTAAATTTGAACATAATTGTCAAATTGTATTAACAATGGTAAAAATATGTATTTTGATAACAAGACCATACATTTTCTCAAGATATAATTTCATGTATTTCTCAATAAATCATTTTTAATAGGAAGTAACAGGAATGCATAATGATTTTTAAGAGTGATGAAACAATTATCAATATTTTTGATAACTTTCCCAAATATATTGAATCACTTTAGTACTATGAAGTTTTTATCTGGAATGTATAGTTTTTATTCAAGCAGCTCAACTGTAACTGTCTAATGAGAAGGTATTTTACAACAGTAAATACGTCCTGAATAATTTCCTAACAACCCATTTTTACATGTTTTTCTTCTTTTCTTGAAGCATAGAGATAGTCCTGAAAACAATCCAGATACTCCATTTGAGTTCACACCTGAAAACCTAAAGGTATGCAGACAAAAAAAAAGTTCAATACACAGACTTTGTCTTTAGATCAGTACTGATTTGTTTTCCTTCTTTCCCTTTACAAAGCGAATAGAAGCGATCATAAACAACTACCCAGAGGGCCACAAGTCTGCAGCTGTCATGGCAGTGCTGGATTTGGCCCAAAGACAGCATGGATGGCTGCCCATATCAGCTATGAACAAGGTATTTAGTACTTAAATTACCTTTCAAGCATAATTTTACTGTTTTCTTTCAATAGCTTACTAGAATATTAACATTAATTAATCAAAGCTTACTAATGGGGGAATTTACATGTGGTACAGAATTGTGAGACTTCCCTTTGAGACTACATTTTTAAAAATAAAAGGAAAAACTAATGCAGAAAACTCAGGGCTCTGTTTACATATTAGCCCATTGCTAGAAACTGCAGACAGAACAAAACAAAAATTAGATAAAACCTATTCAGATACGCTGTTGTCCTAGAACGATCCTAGAATTAGGAATAGAAACTTCATTTTGTTCACTGCTGAATTTGGGCAAAGAAAAAAAAGGTAATGTCAGTGTAGTTTTCTTTCTCCCAGATAAATGGCACTTCACATACTTGCCTGGATTATACTTAATCTCTAGGCCTGTAAGGACTCTGCAGAGCAGTGTTAGTGTAGTAGATGTCAGGAGTGTTGGGTAACACCTCACAGCAAGTGCCCAGAAGACTTACCAGGTTAATTACTAAAATTGTTTCAAAATAAGCAGGCAAACAACTACACTGCTCCAAAGTGAGAAGCTGCATGACAGCAACCAAATACCAATAAAAAAATCTGGTTTATATTCATATGAATAAATCTGTTGTACTTTGTGTTATAATCTTGCATATCATCAGTTTTATAGTGTAAAGTTTTCAATTCAATTTAAGGTGAGGATTGTGAGCATTAGAGGAATTACTGAAGGAGTTAAATGAGCATTTAAATAAAGGCAACTTGTGTCTGCTACTGTTTCTACAGCATAACATAAAGCCTCAAATCTCCATTAATGCTGTCAGTGTATTTTTCTTTGTTTAAGGTTCAGGTTGATACTATGTTTAAAACAATCTTAAGGCTTTTAAGTGAGCAAATATTTTCCATGATTTGTTATTTGCCTGCTATAGAAACTGGAACATGAAACAGTTACCCCATTGAAACCAGAGCCAGTTCTCAACTTGAGCAGTTTGCCAGGGTTCCAGGTTAATGAGGTCAGGGATACTTGCACCAGAACTGGCTCCATGGAGATCATGCTTCACTCCCTTCTTGTTAGCTGTGACAGGAGTCTGCAGATACAGCCCTGGCGTGTCACAGAACCTGAGGGAGACCTGCTCTGTATGAATTAGGTGAGCATAGTACCAGCTTACAAGTATTCCTTACCAAAGGCTTACATGGATTAGCGTGGGCAGGCTCGGGCAGGTTTGTTCATTCACGCAGCACAAGCGCAGTGTGAGCTGGAGCTGGCAAGGAAAACCCAAACCCAGCTGACTCCTCTGATCCCCTGGTGTCTGACAGTACATGCTGGAAGGAAGCTGACTGGAGTTCCTGTGCTGATCCATGGTTTAGTGGAGTTTGAGCAGAGTGACACCAGTCAGAGTAACTCAGGTCTTGGCACTTGGGAATACGTTTGTGCTTTGATAGCCACCCTCACCCTCTTGTTTTTTCCATTACTGCAGACGGGACTTTACTGAAATGGTTTGCTAAATGCCTTTACTGCTGCCCTCTGAGAATTCAGTATAGCTTGTTTTTCTCTTGTCACAGGTTGCCGAAGTTTTAGAAATGCCTCCCATGAGAGTCTATGAAGTAGCAACCTTCTACACCATGTACAACCGCAAACCTGTTGGGAAATACCACATTCAGGTCTGCACCACCACGCCGTGCATGCTGCGAGACTCTGACAGCATTTTAGAAGCCATTAAGAAGAAACTGGGTATGGTGCAAATTTGTAATATACTTTTTGTATTTTTTTTACCTTTGTTTAGTGATACTGAAGTAAAATTCTTCATAAAGTGGAAGAAAAAGCTGGCCTTGTTCACTTCATAATGTTCACATGGGCCCACCTCTTTAGCTTGTCAAGGTCCCTCTGGATGATAAAACAATGTTAACATAATTTATGAATTCTCTATGGAAAAAGTCAATTGAGAATGGTGCATCATGGGATGTAAGGGGTACTCTGAGGTTTTGTGTGTGGGTTAGGGGTTTTTTCCTCCTTTTTGGGTGGTTATGGGGAGAAGAGAGGGTAAGATTAGCAACTAACAACTCTTCTATGAAAAGCTGTGTTAACTTTTTCTAAGAACCAGTGATAAGAGCTGCAGAACAGCTGCCTATTATCTGTCATTTCATATACTCTGTTGTCGAAAAAGGCATATTTAGATTCAGTGTCTTGTTACTGCAAAGATACCTTAACTTCAACTGAAACTCTCGGCTTGAGAAATCAAGCAGTAAGGATGATTCTGTAGTTTTTACCAAGACAGGCCTTATTTACAACTTGGATTATTTCCCACCCCTTCCTACTAATGAATGGAGAAAGACTGCTTTTCAGCATTCTTCTTTCATGGAGTATTTTGTAGAGGTCAGACTCTGAGATGTTACTTGGACTCGTTTGCCTCTGGAAGGTCTGTATCTCTAGCAGTAGCACAGTAACATGCCATGGATGCTAAGTATGTGTACAGTTCAGTAAATCATCCGTTGTGTATAAACTTGGAAGTTGTTTATGAATTTGTAGCTAACAACGCTTGGATCTTGGTTAATTTGGGAATATTCAAGACTGTATATTAATGCATTTCCTGTTACCACATAAAAGCTGTTTCCCTGTTTTTCCATTTTATTGTATTGATTACTAAAAATGTTCTTCAGTAGATCTGTTGTGTTTCTTAGAATTGTCATTTCATGCTTATTTTTCAATGAATGATACCTGTAAACAACGTCTCAAAAAAGTATCTGAAAATTGACTTAATTTATTAGAAACACCTGTTTAATGGAAACATTTTGGATTCATTTAAGGGAGTTTAACTTTGCAAATGCCAAAATGCAAGTAATGCAATGTCCATACAGTACTTAGATTCGTGCTTTATTACTCTTGTTCATAACCATTGCTGAGCCTAATTAATTTATTGGTTTAGGTATTAAAGTTGGGGAAACAACACCTGATAAGCTCTTCACGCTGATAGAAGTGGAGTGTTTAGGTGCTTGTGTAAACGCTCCCATGGTACAAATAAATGACAATTACTACGTAAGTACTGCATTCCCTTTTAAAAGATTAAGCTTCTTTGCTGGCTTTCCTGTATTTTACAGTTGTTCCAGATTCTGAAGCTGTGGTCAGTTTTCTAATTCCTATTGGCAGGGACACCTTATTACCTACAGCATCTTTTAGTTTCTTGGCCTCTTCCTAGAACACTTCATTTTTATCAGGCGTATCCGTGTATTTTTCATTTCAGTTACTGTCTTGATGATACAAGAGGAGTGATGCAGTTTTGTGGTTGTGGTCTGCCCATAAATCTAGAATTTTTAAATAGGTATTTGATAAGCTTTTGAAAGCGCTTTAAAACAGTGTGTTAGAAAGTATGGACTAATTTAAGAAGTGCTGTCTTGAACTGTACCCAAATGTTTTTGGTGCAGCCAAAACCATTCTGCAGTATGTGTCATGGCACGTGTGTACTGGGTAGGCAGAGATCCAGCTCCCTAATCCCAGGAAGCTTAAAACACAAACCCTTGCACATGGCCTGCATCAACATTGCTTAACATAACTTCTGCAGCTACACATGAAACAAAAATCTCAACATTAAAATGACAGTAGACTTTTCAATTTTCCTCATTCTCTAAGCCCGTATGTATGTTCCTGGATAGGATCAAAATCACCTGCACTAGGGTCACACTGAAGAGTCACTGATCTGATAAATCTGAAGTGCTATTCTTAGCATAACTCATGACTCTTTCAGTTTTGTCAATTATTTAATTTTTTTTTATAGGAAGATTTGACGCCCAAAGATATTGAAGACATAATTGATGAGCTAAAGGCTGGCAAAGTTCCTAAACCAGGCCCAAGGTATGCTATATTGATAATGAGCTATAATATATAATATCCTGCATTTATATATTACATATATTATATTGGCCACCTACATGAAGAATGATCCTTCTGAAAAACTAAATTACTTTTCCAGTGATTTGCGTTCACAGCCTACAGCTAAAAAGCATTAATTAATCTACTGAACAGAAGTGCATGTATTCAGAGCCAGAACAAACTGGAAAGAACTGAGAATTTGCATGTTCTTGACGACTGACCAGAGGAGCATGAAATGTGAAAACATGAATTCTAATTTGTCTTAGTACTTAATAGATGAATGACGTCACCTGTTGGAATTTTCGTCTAGATCATTTAAACAAACAAATTCCTATTGGTTGGTTGGTTTGTTGGTTGTGTCAGTTTTTTTTTATTTCTGACAAAAAACAAAGATTTTAAATTTGTGAGAGGGTTATTTTTTTATTGCTAAACTTCTTTTCTCTGTTATTTCCCACTGTTCTTTGTTAGCCCACCTACGTTTGTGTCAGTGGGGAAAGTAACTTGACTTGGGTGTTACCTTTTCCTATTGTTTCTATAAAGATGTTTTGAATACAAGAACAGTAATCTTAAAACAGTTACAGTTTCAAAAAAAACCACAGGGAAGCATCTGTAACAAAACAACGATTGATAAAATTTGATGCTGCCTGGCCAACCTATAAATGAGTATCAAAGAAAACAAATGGTCCTAGCTTCCATTTCAGTTATTATTTGTCACTACTTGAATTTGGAATCCTTTCACTTTTAACAGTTGCATCACAGTTTTTATGAAAGTTGAATGGGAAGAACAAAAAAAACCAGTGGCTTCAGACTTAAGTCAGATTTGTGACTGTCTTCTATCCAACGATTAAACAGAGTCTGAGTTTTTATCAATACCAGCAATGAACAAAACTGCTTTCATTTTCCAGGAGTGGACGCTTTTCTTGTGAGCCAGCTGGTGGCCTTACTTCTCTGACTGAACCGCCTAAAGGACCAGGTTTTGGAGTTCGAGAGGACCTCTAAGGATTTTTGTAATATAAGATGAACTGTCTGAAAAGAATAAAGTATCTTCAATCTCAATAAAATTATGTACATTCTAATGTTTTGGTTTAAAAAAAAAAAAGTAACAGCAATTAAACACAATAGTTGTCCAACTTATTGTGGTTTTAACTACAGCACAGTTTAATCATCATTCCAGATTATAAGAAAAGTGGTTCTGTAGACTGTGTAAAATGACTCCCTGAAAGAGTCCACTTACGATCAACGGGAGGTGAAAATCTGTGTCTTTTGATCTGTCATTGAAAGTTCTTTCAGCTTTTTCCGAAGCTCTTTGAAAAAGCAACAAAACTCACTAAATTACAAACCTGGGAAATGCACAAGGAACCAAACTGAAATGAGATTATCTGACAAATGCACAAGGAACCAAACTGAAATGAGATTATCTGACAAAACTTCATCATGTTACTTTTATTGGCAATTTATAAACAAATACACACAAACAAGAAAGGTTATATGAGCCATGCTGTGTAAAAAATCTCATAGGTTCAGTAAAGTGGTTTTTCTTAAACTTAATTCTTCTTTGAATCATTCAGTGATCAGGAAAAATGTAAAGACCCAAATAGTAGTAATATTCTACTAAAAGAATGAAAAGCAACAACCAACTTCCTGTGCAAGTTTATTTAGTACAGACAAGGTATGGAGTTGGGGGAAGACAATAGATACCAGAAGAGTTCACCATGTGCCTAAGGGTAATAGTATCTGACACTGGATCTTTGATTCACAGATCCTTCTTTGACCTTACTACTGTGTACCAGCTACTTTCAAGAACTAATCTGTGTGAAATTGAGGAATTTCTTTCCTCAATTTCACAATATAAGAAAGTTGAAGATCTTTTTTTTAAAATTGACTGCATATTGACACTTAATACCTATGCTTATAAAACTGGGCAAACGCTTTAGCTATACAGACATACATTTCCATGTAAATTAGGAAATGGGGATGCATCAGTCACCGGAGACCGTATTGTGTCTGTCTCTTCTAAAACCTGCCATGGAACTTACATTCTTATTACAACTGATGAGATAGATTGATCTTAATTGTATCATTTATAATTTTTTTCTATATTATATTTAGTTTTCATAGTCTGATGAATAGTACTTCACCATACTATTCTCCCTTTTCCAAGTTAAATTCTCTTTTTACAGATTACCTGCATAATGGCTATCTCATCTAGTCTGTTCATGCACCACCTTTATTTCAGTAGGCTCTGTGAAGTTCCTTCAGACACAGTTTAAAAAAAGCAGTATCCCTGATGGTAGTTCTGGGAACATAATATATCTGGAAATAACTTGTATGAAAAAATTGCTATCTCTCTCATATTACTATATTTATAAAATGAAATAATTGAATTGCATACAAATGGAAAAGTAAATTCAATACATACAACTTATGAGTGAAGCAGTTTCCAAATAAGCACAAAAAAAAAAAAATCTTGTGTAGAAGTAGTATAGAACATGGTGCACAGGAGAAAATAGGACATGGATTGAAATCTTATCTGTCATTTAAAGCTCCTGAATGTGCTTTTGAAAGGTCACTCCATGTTTGTAATGGCCACAAGCCTCGTAGCAGGCCAGGCATCTGGCACTACGTGGCACTTCTCTAGAGACATGAAATGAGGCAGACGGCATATCACATCTTGATGCAGAGACAGACTCATTTTAGTATCCCAGTCTGACTAAGCTGTTTGTTCGTTCTAACAACAAAGCTGCATTTAGTTCATACAGCCTCACCTTATTCTAACCTGCTGTGGAAGAAGGCAACTGTTTCTGAAGTGCACGTTGAATACAAGGGAGGATGTTGCACGCATTGTGGAACTATCCCGTGCTGCAGTTATACACGGTTTCGTATGTAACAGTGCACTCCCATGGGATTGCATAATTGTGTTGAAGGGAAACATAGTTCTGGACCTGCCAAGCTTGAAACTTCCAAGTATACAAAAACACAGCTCCAGAATGCCAGACTCCACCCATTTGTAAAGCCAGACAGAATTTGTGGCCTTATCCCACTTCTCTCCCCAACTGATTCCATCTGCGCATGACAATTTTGATGTCTGTCTCATGAGCAGAACATGGACCTCAACAGTTTCCTATTTATTGGAGATTGTTAGTGATGTTCCACAGACAAGCTGTCAGTCATTTTGATGCAACATGTAAGAGTCTGCCAATCACTTGAATAGGATCATTTACATTATCCCTACTGCACAGTACAAATCTGATACATCACTGTAAACTGAGTATTGTAGGGCAGCTACAGGACTGTGAAATAATGGAAGAGAAATAAGAAAATAACCATTACTCTTCTGTCTCATCTTACCCACTTCATTCATCAATTACATGAGGCTTTATGGTCCTGACTTCTCAAAAAAGTTTGGGCAATCACTGTATTAAGATAAACGGTTAAAAAAAAAATTCACATCTTGCATTATTTCAGTTTTTCTTGAAATTTGAACATTTCAAACATCTCGAAATACAAATTCTGCATTATTTGTAGCTGTTTACTATATACAGTAAATTATTTTCACAATGGTAGCTTATGCAGGATTGTGATGAGAATTAACAATGTGATCATTATGAAAAGGTTCCAGAATAGTGCAAGAATTGATACATCCAAGTTCTCTTCTGTTTTTGAATAGCTGCAGATAATACCTTGTGCTTGCTTTTACTAGTAGTAAAAAATGTGTATTTTACTAGTAATAGGACATTTTGGTAAACATTAACAGGACATAATTTTCATTATCCTCAATAGCAGAGGGTCACTAATATTAATTCTAGGCAGTAGCACTACACTGTCAAATAATTACACACTTGTAATTCTGCAGTTGCAATTGACCAGATAATATCCTGGATTGTAAGAGAACTGGGTAGTGAGTTAAGGAAAAAAAAGGAGTCAACTACAGCAACAGTTAACACATTGCTGGAACTAGTCCTGCAACACCAACAGAACTGATTCTGTGTTTTCAGTGGTCTTGGTTGCCTTTCCTTGAATGAGGGAAAAATTAAAGAACTCACATACTATATTAATTCTCTAAAAGTGGAGGAAAAAGAAGTAAAAGAAGCTGGGGAGAAAAAGAAAGGACTACCTTGAGAAGATTTTAAAATAGGTATTCTTGAGAAAGGAAATGTGATTTAGGACATAGAAGCAGAAGACACCCAAAGAATCCACTGGACTCTGAGAGTGGGAGGTGATAGTTCTTTTCCTTTGGTGAAGATAGGAAGTGTGGAGTGATAGGGAATTTTAGATACCCAATGATGTGTTTGATGTTGGATAACAGGATTTCCATGACCACCACACACTGCTAGAAAAACGTTATCTGGAGCAGTGTTCTGTCATTAAATAGGAAGAAGCAGTGAAATCCCATTCCACCTGTGCAGGATGTTTGCTGGCTCCACAGGCTGACCTGCCAGTCACTTCCTAGAGGCTGATGCAGGTGATGCATCCTTGAATGCCTTAGGCTCAAGCTGTTATGTCAGATTTTTGTACTGCAGTCTGAATTTTTCAGCCCTTCAGTTACTAGATTGAATTCAGCAATGACACGGTTCAGCCAGATGCTGGATCTGTTTGTCTTAAGACCAGTATTTCACAGGGCTGGTGACACAGGATGTTCCGTGGGGAGGGCAGATCAAGGGAAGTACTGTGTACACCAACACCGTGCTGCTACCAAAGCATCTCGCAGCTGTGCTAGATGTAAAAGGGAGAGGCTGCTGAAAACAAGGGCAAGAAACGAATGTAGGGGTAGCAATTAGCAGTCAAATGACAGACGATTTTCATCAGTCCAAACAGTGCATCTTATAAAAGGCTTTAGGAACTGCATTTTTTCCAGTTACTGATAGATATTCTTATCAGATCTTAACATCTGCTGCTGTAGATATTGCTTATGAGACTCCTTCCCCATTACCTCAGCTGCTGGTTGTGAACACCTCCTAACACACACCAAACTCCTGGAACTGCACACTACTCGTGCACAAGGATCAAAATGCAGTATCACAATGCAGGCCACATCTGTAGCCTCTAACATGTTCTACAGTGTGAATCCCTGTATAATACCATGAGAAGAAAAATTATTCTGCCTTTGGAAACTGCTCTTACTCCACTTATACTGACATTCCATGGGCTGTCTGCTCTTCAATAAGCTTGCCACTTCTAGTGATAGCCTCTGCCACCAACCTAACACAAAAGAATGTGAAGGCAACTCCCTTTGTTACATGGTCACCAATGCTGGCAGAGCTGTTCCTGGCTGCTGGACTGGATTTACTGTATACTAACAGAATCAAATGAAAGTGAAGGCAGTTGTTTTACAACACAAATTATCTGCACCAGCATTTGTACAGGAAGATTGTGAAAGCAAATGAGAGAAGTTTGTCTAAACAGTAAGCCATGTAGCACGGGAATATGAGAGATTTGTGATGCCATCCTCTACCCGTGCTGGTACATCATGGGTAGGGATCAGAATATACAGCAAGTCCACACAATAGGTGGCCTCAATCAAAGTAATCTTTTGATTCTGAAAAAATCGCTTTTCTGATGAATAGGAAATATTAAGGAATTTCTACCTAGTAACAGATGAAAGTAATCCAGTAACAGAATCACCATAGCAATTAAAACTATGCTGAAGGGTTTTGTTTAGCTGCCTTGTCAAAATACTACACCTGGCAGCCCTTCAGCACGTCCCAGAAGCGGTCTGGACAGCATTACTCGAGAACCCACGAGTACAGCACCAGACAGGTTCCTTAAGTCCTGCCACATAACACGAGTGTTACAGGCAGATGCAAAACCTTTCACGAGTGCAGATGAATGACGCGCGCCCAAGGCTGCAACTAGGGCTACATCGTCAGTCAACTTCCGTACCCCCTTAGATGGCTTTATATGACGTCTGGCTCATTTGTGCAAGCAGAACAGCCCCAAAAAACAAGTCTGGAAACCTGGAAGTTGTCTTGTCCTGCAGCTCCTTGCCTGTCCCCGCCGGGAAAGAGCGGCGGGCGGCTGGGAATTGTGCCTCAGCAGCGGGGCGGGAGGGGGGATGCAGCACTGACCAGACCCCCAGGCGCGAGGCCGGATCCGCATCCCACAGCCTTTCCCGAAGGCGAACGGCCACCCCGGGCTTTCCTGCACCGCGCCACACGCACCTGCGTCCGGGGGCTTCTCCCAAAAACTGCGGGGCCTTTAGCCGCAGCCCCTCTGTGCCCGCTATGCCCGGTGATGGGACGGAACGGCATAGGACAGAATGGCAACGACCGCGCCCGCCGCGCACGCGCACTGCGCCGGACGGTTAAAACTCACTGCGCCATCACCGCCGGAAAAAGCCCTCCCCGGGGAGGGGGCGGCAGCCGCAGGACGGGGCGAGGCGGGGCGCGCTGGTGGCTCTAGGTCGGCTCCCGTCTCGCGGCGGGGACCGGAAAAGCTCTCGTCCGCCACCTCGCCCCGTGACCAGCCGGAGCCGCCGCCGCCATTTCCAGAAGGTTCCAGCGGCCGCAGCCCAAGAGGATGCGCGGCTGTCCCCAGCACCCCCCTCGCGCATGCGCGGTGCTCGCGCCCTATTCCCCGTCCCAGCCCCGTCCGTCCGTGGCACCCCGCGAGCCCGTTACTTCCCGTCGCCCTGCGGGGGCCCGTGCCCGTCTCCTGTGGGATGGGGACGGGACCGGGAATGGAGAGAAGAGGCGCGGTGTCCCCCCGCCCCGAGCGCCGTGTCGATGGCAGCGGCACCCCTCGCCCGCGTCCCGTGCCCTGCGCGAGGCCCACGTGGGCGGCGCGCGGCCAATGGGAGCGCCGCTGGGAGGGGGGCGGGGGGAGCCGAGCGGCGGCGCGGGGTGTGAGGAAAGGAGGGAGGGAGAGAGAGAGGGAAGGAGAGAGAGGGAGGCAGGGAAGGAAGGAAGAAGGGCGGGCGGGGTGTTTGCAATCCCCGGCAGCCCCAGCGCCCGGAGCCGCGGCTGAGCCCCAACCCCCTGGGCACTGCGGGCGGCACCCGCTGCCCTGCCCGATTCCCCGCGGTCGCGCCGTCCACAGAGACAGGAGGAGGAGGACGCGTCCCGCTGCCGCGCTCCCGGGAGAAGGTAAGGGCTGGAGCGCACCTTCCCGGCGCGCGGCGGGGATCCCCAGCCCCACCCGGTGCCTGCGGGGTGCCGCCCCCTTGTCCCTGAGCCGGGGAGTGCCCACCCGGTGCCCGGCTCGGCAGTGTCACCGCTGCCGCCGCGTCCCCCCGGGCA